>QJNU01000067.1:13913-184075 GCA_004154915.1 Monosporascus ibericus | reverse complement strand
ATACATGTTCCGTGGCTAAGCTACTTAACGCTGTACGCGTGCAACAGCACACGTATCTAGCCTAATACAACAACACAACTGATGTCCCCTATATCTGACAGTTTATCACTAGTAAGCGACGCAATTACATTACGTAATAGTTTAATCGTAGTACAGATTCTTTTTAAAAAGATTACAGATGGACTTCTTTATTTCCCGATATTATAATATTAACTTTAGAAACTTAAGAAATTCTCCGAAAGGCAGCTTAGTATTAAATAATACAATACCGGCAATATTTCTTGAAGTTTAACAATATTACCAAATAAAAGCTTATAATGTATAATGGTTAATTGGTTTAATTAATTATTAAATATCATTTCGCGCTTCACGTTAATAGTAATATTATTAAGAATTAAACAATAATATTCGCTAATTCCGCGCTGTAATTACAAAATACTAAAAGTAATGAAGTACCTAGGTTATATTATAAGCTCGTACTATTTAAATTATAAAAATTCATATACCTGTTTATATACTAATACCATAATACTATATTCTATATGGCTCGAATGGCTTTATCGTTAAACCTATCGAGCTAATAAAACTCAACTCGAACAATTCTGCTGTTGAGCCTATCGAGCTAATAAGGCCTAGCTCTAATGGGCTGATTATTAAGCTCATTAAGTTATTACTTCCGGTTACGTAATTCTGAAATATAAGATACTTCTCTTATAGCCCGACCGTCTCCAAAACATCTAAACCCGTTAGGTTATAACACTTAACTTTTAAAAAAGGCTTAATAAACTTTTAAATTTTATAAATTATCATTACGATAAACGACATAGATAATAAAACCTATAATGTTCGGACAGGAAGTTTAAAGGGAAAAAGAAATCCTGTTATAATCTACTACTTTTTAGTCTTTTTTAAACGGTCAGTAATAAAGATTCTTGAGTCTGATTACGTATGACGACATAAAATAGACAAATAACATCACTAAAATCGTTGAAAAGTTTAACCATTTAAAATCCTGAAAATCAGAGGCAAATCTGGCGATTTACGCTGTTAGAAATCACTGGCAAATTAAATAGTCTAGGATTTTTCACCTAGAATTTGTAAATATAAAAAAATATTTAAATCTTTTTTAGAACTTAAATAATATTAACTTAAAATGTGACGAATAATCGGTTCAACCTACAATGAAACCTAAGTCGAACAGTTTATATTAGCAGCAGTGTCGTAGGAAACTAAGTAATAAGGTATGCGATAATTACCTCTGGTAATAGCAGATTGTTAGAGGTAATCTGAGTAACTAAGTTATATTATAAGCTGGTGATTTATTTAAGTTATAAAAGTTAACGAGGGTATATATTATAAGTTGAGATCCTTTTGAATCCGAAAGTCTATTCGGATCCGTATCGTATAACTAAACTGAATTCCTACGAATTCGAAGGTCTCCTCGGATCCGTACCGTTTAGATATATAAATCCCCTTAGATCCGTATATTTATTCGCATTTTATATGACGTAATCATAATCCGTATTGCCCAAGTTCTATTCCAAATCTTTTTTCAAGGTCGTAAAACGTTAGTTCCTAATAGGATTTCTCCCTTTTAAGAATTTCATCTTAAAAAGCTTTATTTCTGACTACGTATGATCTTTCTTTTCTTTTTTAAACCTTTATTACGATTAACGGAATTTGTAAAGAAAAAGTAAAACCGGTAAACGTTTTAACCTTAAGAAAGCGTTAGAATTTAACTTTTGCTATTTTAAATTTGAGTTTCGTGGTTATGTCTTATTTGGTATGCTTTAAACATATGAAAAAATATGTTATAACGGAAAGTACCCTGCGGTATAAAAATTATATTCTTAAAAAAACAATCTTGTCATAGTTTAGACGTTCCTATTAATCCTTTAGGTAATATTATTAAGGGATGGAAACGGTTAAAACGCCAAAAAGTCCTTACCAAAAAACGGTTTCTTTAATCGCAATAACAAATAAACGAAGTTATAGCCTTTTTGTACCGTTTAAGCTGTTAAAAAGAGTTTTTTATTTCCACGGCATCGAGATAATTAATCGCGGTTTTTAGTTGCGAGATGAATTAAAGGAATAAAAAAAGGTTAAGGTAAAGGCTGTTATGTAGGCCGTTTAAGCTGCAGGGATAGCTGACTGGTTTGATCCAGGGGCTATTAATTAGTCCTTTTAGCGAATCCGAATTGGGAAATTACTTTAAACGTTTTCAGTATTAGTGAAAGTTTTCTAAAAGGCGTTCAACGTTTATAAATTCTTTACCGGGTTTTTAAATATTTTTCGAATTTAGGTAATCCGTTTACTTAATTAGGTATTCGGTATGTCTACCCCTTTTCCGTGTAATCAAATTCCTTTTTGCTTCATATGTGGGCGCCTTTTCTTTTTTTGCCTTTTCTTTATATTCTATGTTAACTTTTATAGTTTCTGCCGCTAACTTGGGTAAGAAAATCTAAAATAGTAAACGCAGTTTATCTTTAACTAGTAGTTTTAATTAGTAGTTGTGTTTCAAGAAGCTTTTAGCGATTTTGGATAAGCCGATATATTTCAAGTTAATTTTTTTATTTGGTTGCTTAATTTAAATATTTTTGGAAGTTAAGTAAATCATCTTTGTTCTTTTGAAAGCTTAACGCTTTTAACTATTTTTGGTTATAATATTTCGTTATTTACTTACGTGTAAATTCGAGTTCTGCTTTTATTTTAGCGTATAATTGTTTAAGTTATTTTAATACAACGATTCTTTTAATATTGATTTGTCCTTTTTATAGGCGTCCTTATAGACCTTTGGTTTAAAATTAAGTTGGTATTTATTAGAGTCGTGTTAGATATAGGGGACATCAGTTGTGTTGTTCTATTCCGCTAGTTGCATGAGCTTTCGTAACGCGTACTGGTTTTGAAGTAACCCAATAACGGAATATATATTATTCGATTAGAGGGAGCCTTTCCGTATATGGGGTTTTAACGCACTCCCTGCTAGCTGATACACCCTTTTAACGCCTTGCCGTAGTTACGGCGTTAGTTGTCATACTTTATTACTTTCTAAAGTTGCAGCCTTTCATTCCGCCTTTCCTCCGTCGATTGAATTCTTCTGATCGGTTAATTTCTTCTTTGAAATTATTCGCAAGATGTTCTTCCGCCGTTCGAAGGTTTCCGTAATATCTATCAATCTTATCTGCTTTTTGAAGTGTTTAAAGAGTTCGCGTAATAGAGCTTTAGTTCATCAGCTAGCATGTTACTGTTGGATATCAGGGGTCCTAAGATAGAGGACGCCACGGAGATTACCTGTGGCTCAGGGTGGGGATTACACCAGCCATATCTATTAGTATGAGCCCTGACCGACGCGGTTAAAAGGACTCCAAGATAAACAAAACAACCAATACGATTAATTTAAGGTTACGCAGTGTATAATAATTAAAAGTCTTATCGGCTTGAAAACTAACAAAGTGTATAATTAATACGCGTACTGTATTTAAAATACATTTATTTTAAAGATGATATCGCTCCTCACTATCCTATTAGTAATATATAATACCCTTAAAGATTAGGAACTTTAGAAACCGAAATTTCGAAAGTGAAGCGATAACCTAGACTTATAGGGGCTTATCGACCTTAAAAGCTCCGAAACGTAACTTACTTAACCGAAAGGGTTAAGGATATAAAACTTCCTTAAAGAAAGCGTACGTACCGAACCGAAATAGCAGTTTAGCGATACGATTATTATCGGAGCTAATTAATAAAACGAAATTAACGAAATTATAAACCTAACAGATTTAACTATCGAAGGGTAAAAAGCTTATTCCTAAGCCTAAAGCGAATTCGTATATAAAAATAAAAGCTATTACGATATCCGGAAGAATTTAAAAAAGTTATTTAATTAAGTTATATTCTTAATATTACCAACAATTCAGGAAACCGCCTTATTAACAGGCCAAAACCTTCGGAAGTAATATATAGCGTTAGCCGCTTTTAGGAAAATATACGAAAACGACTTAGTTAACAACGTTTAAAACCAATATCGCTAGCACCTTAAGCCTTTCGCTAAATCGGTTAAAAAGGCCAAAAAATGGATATAAAAATAAGAAAAGATTATGGGTAAAGGCCGGAAGTATAAAGTACCCGAAATAACAGAATATCGGATATGAGCTAAAAATTTATTAACAGCTATAGCCCCCGTCCTAAGTAATTAAACTTCGAATTTTCCAATAATACGCAAAACCGATATTGCGAATAAACTCTTTTCATACTTAAAAGTCAAAGCCGATATCCAAAACGAATAAATAACGATATATTCCTATAAGGCTGTAAGAAAAATTATAAATGTAACTTTCCTAAGCATTTATAAAAAAAACAGGAGAAACGATCGAAATAAAAAAGGATTAAAAATAACTTCCGCCAATCCCGAAAAAGAAATAAAGTAAGGTTTCAAAATAATAATGGCCGTAAAGGAAAAAAACTACATAACGAATTAAAACGGAAACGTCAGAAATCCAACGTAAAGAAAAAAAACGAAAAGCGCTATGATACATACTTATAAATCCACCGCTGTCGTAATACTTTACGTATTTCCGGAAAATATTCTCCCTAAATAGAAACCTAACTTTCCGATATAAAAGTTAGTTAAATGACAAATAGCAACGGATACGATATTAAAAAACGAAATGCAAGGTTTAAAGAAAAACTAAAATAAATTCATAACAGCTAATTTCTTAATACAATGGTAAGCAAAATAAAGGCCTGCTTTTTAATATGATATATGCTGAGAGAAAAACCTTTAATTTATTTCCCTATCCCTTAAAAAACTTACTCATTTTCGACTTCAGCATAACCCTTTATATTTTTAATACCATTACTTAATTTTTCGACTTTAAAAAACCGTACCGAGTAACTTTATATACGCAAAAGATATACAACTGTTAATTATAAGTTACGAAAAAATCGATGTCGAATTCGAAAGCTTAAGCAGCTTTTTAATTATGCAATTATACGACGTAACATATTACGAAAACCTTATTTATAACTTAATATCCCTTCGCTTATTACGAAAAAAAGAATATTAATAAAATAAGAAGAGTTTTGACGATTACTTATACCGAAAAAGTAATTTCATTTTTTATTACTTAACTGATAACTGGATTAATTTATAATCGAAAACGTTTTAACAAATATATCTAAAGCGTTATTTAGGATCCGTCGTAATAAGTTTAATTCCTAAACCGAAAAATCTTCAAACGTTAATTTATCACAACTTCAGTACTTATGGTTGAAACATTCGAACCTAAAAGTTCTAAACCACTTTACCGATCGCTTTAAAAACGTACGGATAAAAAAGTCACTTGTTATAAATTATAATACTTACGAATATTTAAAAGTAAAAACGCAAAATAAACGAAACTCCTGAAAGAAACCGCTAAGAATAAAATAAAGATTTACAATTAGTTTTTTCGACTTTAAAAAGATTCCCGAAGGATATAAAAGCTTTGTGTTACTAATTAATCGATATTCCGCATATATGTTCGACCTTTACCTTAAAAGCTGAAAAGCTAAAACACATATAAAGGCAATTTAATATTTCTTAAAAGTAAAAGCTTATTAAAATCAGGTAATACCAAAGATCTTCGAATATGATAACGGAATTATTAAAAAGATTGAAATCCTAAACCTTTATTTAAAATAGAAAATATATATACTACGAACCTTATAGGCCATATACGCGGTTATAAAATAATGCCGCAAAACATTTAAAGTGTATAATTAAAAAAAGCTTAAATAATAAGAAAAAAGGTAAAACTGTTAACCTATTTATAAGGAAAGATTTATAAAGAAGTAATATACTTTTATAACCGAACTTTAAAATATTTTTCTTTTTTTGATAATTATTATATAAATGCTTTTATATGTACTTTACGTTTAAACATAACTTGATAATTAAGGACCGCAAGTTATATTAAACATACCTTAAAGTATATAGTTACAAAGCGTACGTTATATCCGCAAATATGATCCTTAAAAAAACCGATTATAAAAGCTAAACTTTAAAACTTAAATAATATTTATTTATTAAGTATAACTTAACGAATCTTTATTAAGTATAAAATCTATTAACTAATAAGGTTTATGCTATACGGGATATCGTCTTTAACGAAAAGAAATTCTTTACCGGGAATATCGAAAATTACAAAACGGCCTATTACATATTATCGAAAAAAGCTTAATTACCTTACTATAAAACTTTCGAGTATTTATACTTAACTAAATTTCCAGTTTATTAAACTAAAAAAAGCTTAAAAAACTTATTAAATTATAAAAGTACTCAAATAAAACAAAGGAGATTAAATAAAGATTAACTTAAAATACAGCCGTAAAACGTTTCCGATACGGTATATAATATTACGTTTAATTACCCTTATATTATAATGATATTCGAACCACTTTTAACTTGAGATTTTATTTTTTTTATTTGTGGGAACATTAATAACCGTTACTAGTAAAAAGATTACAGAACGTTAAGAAAATGCTAATTATTTAATTTAATTAAAAAGTGATAAATTCAATCGCAACCAGCAGCAATATAAATTAACGACTTTACGTATTTCCCCGTTGTTAATTCCGGCCGAAGGAGATCTTCGGACTATAAAGTAACGCCGTATAAATTAAAAAATAACGTTTAATAGAGGCAAAAAGGCTATTCTAACCGGTATACTAAATAGCAAGCTGGTAAATAAAATAAAGCTTACGAAACTTCTTCATAGGTTTACTAGATGCTTTAATAATAAAAAGTTTAACCGTTAAGGTAACTATAACCCAAAAACACAAGGCAGGATATGTCGGCGAAACATGCTACCACCGCCTAAAAGGTATGATAACTTAAACTTTTATCTTATAGGGAAAGGTTTCCTTAAAGCAAAACGTATTTACTTATAAGACTATTTTAAAATAATTACGAAATTGAAATTGATAAGCATAAAGTTAAAGGTTACTAATTACAGAATTATATATAAGTATACGTATATAACTTTAAGAAGTACGGATAATTCCCTAAATATAAAACCCGCTTCATAATACGAAATAATTAATAAGTTAAATCCCTATACGAAAATACGTCTACGTTAACCTCGGCAAGAAGGTTTTTTAAAATATTTATGGCCATAATACCCGTTTCGATTTAAGGTTTATTTAATACGATATAATAAACGGTTTCGTTCATACGAACTTGCCATACGATATATTTATAAAAATACTCTTAAGGTATAACAAATGAGAGAAAGTTTGATATTTACAAAAGACTTGATACGAATTTCGAAAGGCACTTGTATTATAGCAGAAAGAATTTACTATTACACTGGAAAAGTTAAAAATTTAAATCTATTTCTTACGAATTATATTATTTCTTTAACAACGCGGTTTTTATTTTGTTCATATCGAAAATATAATATTAACTTACCGTAAGGAAAGATAAACCGATATAAACGTTATTATAGCGAAGCTGTAGTTTACCTATTACTTAATAAAAGGATATAAATTATAATAATTTCTAGCTATAAAGGTTATTAAAAGTTGGGGAAAGAAATTAATTTAATTATCTTTATCTAATTACGTTAATAAATTTGTTAATTTTATCTCTAAAAGAAACCGATCATTCCCTTAAATATTTATAAAACGTAAAATATTATTATGTTTAAATAGCAAAATAATTATAAGTTCAATTAATAAATATTAACGAAAAAGTAAATATCTTGTTGCTGCAGTAATTATTATTCGGCCTGATATTACCTTTGCCGCCTTTCGTTTATCCCGTTTTAACATAAACCCTAACCATAAATATTACGATACAGCCTAATACTTAATCAAATATTTACTCGGAACGAAAACGTACGCTGTAGAACTTAGGGGTAAAAATACCTTCGATACTTTGAACGACGCTATTTTCGCTGATAATAACGGCGATCGAAAAGGTTTATAGGTATACGTAATTAAGCGATTTAGTAAAGTAATTAAATAACGAACGCATAAGCAAGATATAATAATTACTTTTATAATAAAAACGGAATTATTATCCTTTATTTAAACTACGAAGAAGATTATGTTAGTGTCATATTTAATTAAAAATCTGGAAATATAATTACTAACGTTAAAATAAATTTATCGTATAATAACGAATAAACTATGCGTTTTATTAACGCCGATATTACTCAGTTATAAATAAAACTTAGATACCTTAATATATGTAATTATTAGTTCCGATACGCGATCATTTTATAACAGATTAAAGTAAAATATACCTTTATATACGATACATTAACAAATAAGTTAATTAAGATTTTATCGGAAGAAAGATTTAAGAAGTTTAAGGAATTAATTTTCCAAATAAATATAAGGGAGAAAATCGAGGTTAGGAAATTGCGAAAGCTGAGGCAAAAGGATTTCGATAAGATAAAAGATTAACATCATGGAAAAGAATTACCCGGATAGATCTTAAAACCTAGAATCCGTTAACAGGTTAGCCAGCTTTAAAGGAAACAATCTAAAGAGGTATGTTGGATATTAGGGGTCCTAAGATAAAGGACGCTACGGAAATTACCTACAGCTCAGGGTGGGAATTACACCAGCTATATCTATTAGTATAAGGCCTAACCGACGCGGTTAGGAGAGCTCCAAGATAAACAGAATAAACAATTCGATTAATTTAAGGTTACGCAGTATGCAACAGTTACCCGTAGGTATAAAATCTACTTTAATTAGGTTCTTCTTTGTATTCTTTGGTAACTAGTAGTTATATATATCTACGTACCATAGTTTTGTCTATAATAGGGCCACGTCGGCGTTAATAAGCCGTATCGTTTGTTAATTCTCGTACTATATTTTTAACGGTCCTATATTTAAGCTAATTCTGAATTTCTTAATTAATCGACATGTAAATAAGGTTTTTTTAGTAACTTACGTAAAAGGTAATAACGTTTCACACCACCTCGCGGTACACTTTTTCCAACGTTCCAATTATCTAACTTTAATTACTTATTTCTTAACAACCATAATATGGAACGACTTACAAAAAAAGCGAGAATAAACCTAACCGTTTAAGCTAAAAAGAGAAACCCGAAACTTAGTTATAAAAAGCTTAGTTTTATTTATGACGTCCCATTTACTACCTTAAGGTCGCGAATTAACGGTAAACGCGTCCGAACCGATATTATTCCCAGTTTGCGAAATCTAACTCCGACCGAAAAAAAATCGATTATCGACCGAATCCTTAACTTAAATACGCGAACGTTTCCTGTCCGGCTTTAATACGTTAAAGATATGGCGAATTTGTTGCTTATTTAACGTATCGCGGAACGCGTTAAGGTTAATTAGGCGTCGAGATTTGTACGATAGCAAAATAAATTTAAAACGCGTTTAAATCGAAAAATCGATTATTAAAAGGTATTATACGAAAATCCAGAAGTATTTCGCGAATGGTTTAAGCTTGTTCGAATTATAATCGCAAAATACGGCATTATAAAAAAAGATATTTATAATTTTGATAAAACGGACTTTTTAATAAAATTTTTAATAACTTACGGCATAATAATTATAATTACCGAAAGACGTAAAAAGCCTAAATAAACGTAACAAGGTAATCGGGAATAAATTATAATTATATAAGTTATTAATTCGCAAAATTAGATTATATTACCATTTATTATTTTGGCAGGAAAAACCTACCTTAATTTTTAATATCGTAATAACTTATTATTAGCTAATTAAAAGGTCGGTATTAATTATAATAACTAAATAACGAACGAATTAAGTTTAAAATAAATCCAACATTTCGATAAATATATTCGGACGCGTATAAAAAAAACGAAACGCCTTTTTATCCTCGACGGTTACGAAAGTTACTATTCGATAAAATTCGAAAAATATTGCGCGAATAACGATATTATTACTTTTTACATACCTTTCCATTCCTTTTATCGGTTTTAACCTTTTAACGTATCTTGCTTTTCCGTCTTAAAACGCGCTTATTTACTTTATATCGAAAATTTGATACGACGTTATTATACTTATATTACGAAAAAAGATTTTCTTGCCGGCTTTTACGACGTATTTAAAGCTGTTATAACGTCCGATAATATTAAAGCTGGATTCGTAAAAACTGAGCTTTTTTTATTTAATCTTAATAACGTCCTTTGCGAATTAAAAATTCCTTTAGTTATACCTACGCCGACCGTCTTGCCGTTTACTTCCGCCGGTTTTATTTTTTCCCCTTTTGCGAAAACCCCTAAAAATATCCAAGAAATAACGAAGTAAGGACGTTACTTGCAAAAAGAAATCAGAAATTATTAAGGCAGCTCGCCGACAAAAATAATTAAATCGGTTAATTTTTTAACTAAAAATAATTTGTTGCTTTTGTATAAAGTTACGTTTTTTCGGGAAAAAACCGCCTAATTACGTAAAACGAACCATCTTTTTAGCAAACGCCGAAAAATTAAAAATAAACGTTTTTAAGAAAATGGAACATTTATTATAAAAAAAGGATAAGTTTTTCTGGCCAAGAAAAAAGGGGGTGGTAAAAAATCCCAGCCAATAACGGCTAAAGCTAATCGTCGTAAAAGGATTAAAACGAAAGAACGGAAGTATGGCGTTTGCGGCAAGCCCGGATATAATGCGCGCATTTATAAAAAGCTGTAAATAGCTCTAGCGAAGAAGAATCCGACTAATTTAAATTGATTTATGGCGTTGGGGTTGCTTTATTTGATTTCGTTCCTGCGAGGTGCCAAAAAGTGTACCGCGAGGTGGTATGTACCGCGAGGTGGTGTGAGACGTTAATTTCGTTTCGGTTGTAAAAATAATTATTATATCTTACTTATTCGCTCCTCACCTTTTCATTTTTCCGAACAGCTTTATAACGTAAGCTTAAGAACTTTTTCGATTAACCGTATTATCTGCGAAAAAAGTATCGTTTTAAGTATTTAACGAATTCTTGTTATCGAATTACAACGTTAAAGTTTTAGTCCCGATCAGGTATAATATAATTTTATTAGCATCTTTATAATATACGTTAATAAGGTTTATATTAAATCGCACGAATCGGGATACCGCAAAGGATATATGAGGTTACCTATTAATGATAACACATAAAATAAAATCGATCTTTTTCTGGTATTTATTAACTAAGCCTAAATAGGCTAGACTAGCATTTAGTAATAGCTCGAGGCCAGTTATTAAAATTTTTAAGAAACTATTTAAACTTTTTTTAAACATAAGGTTAATTAATTTGTTTATAAAGTCGGATTAAAATCACCAGATGTTTTATTAGGTTTATCTTCAATTATTTCGATCCCGAAAAAACTATGATAAGTTCTGACCCTTTATAAATGTATACCGTTGCCAGATTTGTTAAATAAATTAATCGACGAGGTCTTGATCTTTTTTTGGGTACGCGGTGATAATGTCGTCCACGAAAAAGAAAATAAGCAACCTTTAATAAAGGAAAGAGTAAGGTTTATAAGGAACGGGGTTAAATCTTAATTTTTTTAATATCCTGGTAAAGTCTTTTTGCCATAATAAAAACAACTTTTTTAATTTATATAATACTTCCCTAATTAGAAATAGTTGCTTACTTTATAAATATCCTAATGGCGCTTTTAAATATATTTTATAAACTAGGTTTATATTAATGAAAGCGTTTATAGCGTTATATTACTTAAAGTTTAAGTTAAACTTAGCCGTAATAATAATTAAAGTTTGAAATAACCTTTTACTTAACGTAAATACGTATATATTCCTATAAAGTCCTTTAAGCTATTAATCTCTTCGTATAACGAAACGTGCCTTATACTTTTAAAGCTAATTATGCTTATTAAACTTATAAATGTATGCCAATATATACTTTAAAGTTTATTTCGCTTTAAAAGAAGATTAGTTAACGGTTTTCCAAAAACGTATTTCTTTATAACTTTGTAAGTAAACCTTATAGGCTTTACAAAACATTCCTCTTAACGGGTATATATTTAACTCTTTATATCTCGCGGCGGTAACGGCAGACTTCGCCTATATACTCGGTTTTGCGCGTTAGGTAACGTTTTTGTTCCTAGCATATTAAACCCTTTTCGATTAATGTAGCGCGTACTTCGGGTAATTATCTTTCTTAAATTTCTGCAACTTATTAGCCAGTTACCAATCGTTTTTACAAAATGGGCTAACCGTCTTACATTAAAGGCGGCTACCTATAGCTTAAAATGGTTTCGAAAAATACCGTTTCGGTACGGAACATACGCGGAGCTTACGTTTAAAACCCGGAAGGTACTTTCGTCTTCTACAGTCACTTTAGGTTAAATAATATAACAAGAATTTAGGGCTACCTTTATTCTTTTCATCGGCGTAATGATCGTAACAATTATTAAAGCAAACTCTGGTGGGAGTAATAGTCCAAGAACGGAAGTGATTCGAATACAACGGTCGTATAAAGGTGATCAATCCTATATAAGCAGGTTTGTTCTTCCTTATCCCGCAAGTCTTTAACGTTTATACTACTTTAGAACTATTCTTTTTGTTTAACCGGGAGCTAAACTATTCCGTTTAAGTTTTTATCTTCCTTTTATATATATATTAAATAGCTATTAACTTAATCAAGTATTTTTACTAATCGAAATAATTTTTATAATTCGTTTTCCGTAGCGTATACAAGGTTATCTTTTAAATCCTTAATATCGTTTAAAAAGATAAACCTCTTGTTAAATTAAACGTTTCGAATAGCAATAACTTTATTAATTAACGGGTTTCATATTTCGTACATATCTGTAAATCGATAACCGATAAGGAAGCTAATTTATGGCTTAAAATTTAATTTTTAGAACTTTTAATTTTTCTTATAACGGTACTCGTTATAATGTAAGCTCTATAGCTATAAGCTTAAAGGTGAGCTTTTTGAGGCTTTTAATTAAATATTATAAGCCGTCTTTATACGTTAAGTAAATGCAATAAACCTTATATAAGGTTTGCTAAAAAAAGGGGTGTTTAAGGGTACGGTTATATAGATAAGCTGCTGCTTTAAACATATATATAATTAAAAAATACGAGTAATTTAGCGCTATTTCGCATCGTAATCGCTCTTTCGATAGTTATACCCCCGAAGCATTTTGCACCGTTATTTTAAGTTTGTGTATATAATATAAAACGCGTAAGTTTAATATTAAAAGAAGGTGATTAAAACATATTTCGAAACTGGTAATTCTTTAAAATCTCGTTATTACATTTGATTACCTCTGGGAAAACGTTATTTAAAACTTTCGGGATTCCTAAAAGATGTCGAAACGTTATAATTAATATATCTTGCTTTCGGTTTTTAAAGTGAATATTTCAAATGAAGCCTGAGTATTTATCGGTTACGAACATAACGTATTTATATTTTTAACGTGTTTTTCGAAGTTCATAAAGTCGACGGCGATTTTTTATCTGAATTAGGATATTTCCAGTCGAAACTTACGACGTATTTATTTTTTTGCTTTTACTTTATTACATACTTAGTATTCGGTTGTTATAAAACCTTTTAGTCGAATTTCCTAAATATAGGAGTATAATTATGCAATTATTTCGGGCTTTAAATATCTTAATCGTAAATGTTATATAATACCGTTACCGATTCGGAACGGTTTCGTTATTAACAAGTTAATACGTCGTTTATAAATTGCTAAAATTATATAAATACTTATTACGTTAATATCTTCGAGAATAAATTAATTAAATCTATTTATTAACGGAATAGTTACCTAATTATACTTATTTCGAATAGAATTATTAGTATTTCGGTTATCTTTTTAAGAGCTCTTTTTCCGGAACTGCTGGAAAAATAGTATATTATATGCGAAATTTTCGTAATAAGGTACGTCGTATATGCGTAACGATTTTAGGCCCTCGAAGTTTTAAAGTAATATATTTATTTTTCTAGAAACTGTAATTACGCTAAAGTTATTTTCTACGTATATTCCGTTACCTTAAATCGTTATCTTATAATTTAGGAAATTGTTAATAATGTTAAACCCGTACATCGTAAACTTTAAGTTTAAAATAGATAGACTTTTTAAGGAATAAAACGAAACATTTATGACGCCGCGTTAATTAATGATTAAAAAGTACATTAAGATTTAGCTTATTTCTTTCAAGAATTAATCCGTTTTTATAATTGGTTTTTTTATACTTTCCAACAAGTAATTAACTTTTCCCGTTAAAGATTAATCGGAGTTAAATGGTTAATAAATTAACTTTATTCTTTAATTATTAAAACGGAAGTTAATTAAAGTTTTATTAAAAATACATAAAAGTATTAAAATAATATATTCTCTCTAGAGGAGACGTCACCGTGTAGACAAAATTAGATAAAATGATAGATTGCTACCTGAATTACTAGGCTTCCCTAAACCTATCCCTGTCGCAGGCGTCTTACTCCCAGGCGACTTCAGACTGCCTTATCCCACTTTGATCCATGTCGATTCTTGTCCGAATTCTGGAAGATCTTCGCAATCCGGAGTAGCCAGGTAAACCATAGTTCGTAATTCTCCAGCTTACATTATTCCAAAATCAAAATTTCGGGATTTTGAAGCCCGTTACTATGTTTCCCTACCAGTTTCGCTCATAATATTTTTATAATTTTCATATTTGCAGATATAACTTCTTTTAATAATCGATTACTATTATTTTCGAAAAATAAATTATATCCGAAAATTAAAAATCGATGTTAATTTATTTGGGAAAAATCTTTAAATCGATAGTAATATCGATAGCTTTAGTTCGTCCGGTAGGTTTATAAGGATTATATACCGAGAATAAGATGGTTTTTATAAAAAGCCTTTTATTCCGGAATACCGGTATCGCATATTCGGAATTACGCGGTATGGTGTCTTAATTAATGGGTAACTCGAGAAGGTGAACGATCGGGCCTTTTATGCGCAATTAAGGTTTACCTTTAGGGTTTATCCTTAGGGTTTACTATTAAGGTTTGCCTTTAGGGTTTATCTTTAAGATTTACCTTCAGGGTTTATCCTTAAGGTTTACCGCGCAAAGCTTAACATCTCCTAAGTCATATTGACCCTGCCGAACCAGCCAGCGGGCATAAGGTTTATTAGGGTCGAAGCTTGTTGACAACCACGCATGAGAGCTTCCCAAGCCAACATCAGTCGAAAAATTGCGTGCTTACGGGGGCCCAGCAGTCGGCGTCAGAATGAGGCTCTATGGGACTGAGGTATATAATCTATCCTAACCATGAAAACTATTGATGAGTTATTGTGTTCGAAGATACTGGGTATAGTATCTATCGTGGAAATTATATGGTGGAATAATTCTCTGTGTATTTGCCTGAGCCTGGAAAATAAGGCTTCAACCTATATCAACCTTATATTAAAATAATATATAATAAAGGTTTAAATAAGCCTTATAACGTATATCTTAAACGTTTAACTTTTCGGGTTTTTGCTTATTAATATTTCGGTCCGAATATGTACCTTAACAATTATCTCGTTTTGACTTACGTTTTAACGTCTCTTTTCGTAATCGACGGTTAATATTTTTAAGCTTTTTTTAATTAATATTATCTTAATTAAATGGGTTTATAGAAGTTTTATGAAATGTTAAAATTCTTTCCTTTCTATTTCGTAATATAAACGGTAACTAAGTTATATTCTAATAATTTTAAAAACTACCCATTATTTTTTAATAATTAATTATTCCGTTTTCGACTTTAAGTATATTTTTTCTTTTAAAAGGTTTTCGTTTATATTTTAATAATAAAAGTTAATGTTATATATAAATCATTTACGTCTACGATTGTTATTTTTATTTTTAAGATATTGTAACATTATCCTTAAGTTATGACCTATTATTATTATACAATTTATTCGTTTAATATTTTGTTAACCTTGCAGCTTATTTAACTTTTCATGGTATTTTCATTAGGTATTAATGTAACGAACCTGTAATACATCCACCTGGAGGTATGAGCAGCATCCGAAATGGGGTCTTGATTTGCAAGTAATAATAAGGCGAGGGATGATTCATTAGGGGTCTTATTCGTTAAAGAGGTGAAGGATTCTTCTCTTAATTAGAAAACGGTACAGTTGTTTTAGTTAAAAGCTTAAATTAATAGCTAAGGAGCGAAAACTAAGTAGGTGCTATTTATATAGGAACTTGGTTCATATACATCCTTCTCGTTTTCTTAAGGTCTTTAAAGCATTTTTATATGGTTTCTTAGGAGTCTTTAGATGGTTTTTGTTAACGCGATAAAGACCATTTAATGGGGCCGAGGTTTACCCGTTAGGGTTACCCTTTTAGGGTTTCATTTGTGGTCCGAAAGTCCTTCTTGTTTCGTAATATTATTCCCTTCCTCACGAAATCTTTGTCCCTAAAGATAAATAGGTTGGTTTCCTTTTTTTTTCTGGTTATCTCTTTTTAGTTTTTAATTAACTTGCTATTATGTTAGGTTCCTTACGAAAACGACTTAAATCCTTTACCGATAATAGGAAAGAACTTACGTTTTCCATTGTCGACTTTGGTTACCTTGTTATGCCGTACGAATGTTACGAAAATCTGGGGTTAAAATGTAAAATAATTAAGGGAAGGAAAAAGTATTAATACTATTACGAGGTAAATATGTCGTATGGGGGTAACAATGTTTCCTTAAAATCGTTACAAAATATTCGATCTGAAAAGGCGCGGATTGATAAGGAAAAAAGGGTAATTAAAAAAACCCTACTAGATCTTTAACGGTTGCAATCCGAGGCCATGGCGAGGCTGATTCGGCTGAATCGACAGCAAGATTTTCTTTAACGTTGCGGGATAAAAATGATTCGGTAGGGATTCCGTTCCATTAACGAATTAAAAGAAAAAAAATTTGATAAGGAAAAGGAGCGTCTACGGCAGGAGCAGGCGTAATTAATTTCGGACATTAGTTCCTTCGACTAGAGTGTTGCGGGTTTGGATTTAAGAAGGGGATATTTATCGCCTGCGAGCTTGGCCGCGTTAGAAATGGTCGGTTAGGATTCTGCCGGTAAAACGTTTTAATTAGGCCTATCGTATTGGTTAAGTGGTTAAATAGTTCCTAAGTGTTTTCTTTATTGAAATATCCCTTCCACTTAATTAAGTATTAAATTTTGTTTTTAATTATTTTGACATTTAGTAATTTTTTGATTTCGTATTTATTATCGCTTTTTTCGATTTCTAGGTTTGTTTTTAACGGGACCTTTTTAAATGCTGGTTTAAATAAGGAAATATGGAAAATAATGTATATCTTTATTATCTTAAGTAATAATAATTAGTAATTGGTTTTGGAAATAAATTTATTAATTTCGAACGGATTAAGGTTTTTAAAATTAAATTTATCGTTAGGCCTTTTAGTCTTAATTTGTAAGATGTTCGACGTTACGTTTTATCTTTAACGTAATAAATAAACCTTATTTCTTTTCGTTAAAATTAATTTCATAATTTCTTTTTATTATAATATTGGGCTTTTCTTGGCTAGGGAAACCGTAATTCGGCTTATCAACGGGATTATATTATCTTAATTTCCGTTATTATTATTTTTATTCGGGGAGTTATGGTAGTTATTGTAAAAGTTTTTTGTGCCACTTATTTTGGTCGTTCGCTTATTACCTTATATCCGTCTATAGCTGTATGAAAGGATACGCCTATGTTTTTATTAATTAACGTGTTATAAGTTACTTATGTTAATAATAACAACTTTACTTGATTATTTTGCTAATAATTAATTTAATTTCGGAAGTATTATTTTCGGGTTTGGTTTAATCGCTTTATTTGATTATCTGTTTTTAGGTAATAGGCTATTAAGAATTTAAGCTTAGCATTTATTTATTTAAAAGAGTTGGTACTAAACTTAGACGTAACAGGTTTGTTTCAATTAGAAATAATATTTTTTGGGGTTTATATTTATCGAAGTAATGTTTGATAAATGCACAGGTTAATTATTTTGCCGCCGTAGTTTTAAAAAAAAAATAAAAAGTACCCCTACTTAATGAATTTGTTAACGATTACCTAGATTGCGTCGTATTTGATTTTAGTAATTAGGTTTTTAGATAAAGGAAGGCTGGTAATAAAATCGCAAGCTATAATGTTTTATGCTTCGTTAAGAATGTCGGTACCTTATAATAAATTATAAGGTTTATAGCGTGCTGCTTGGGCCTTATTGCAGATTTTGTAATTTTTGATGATCTTTTTAATTATTCGGTGTAATTTTAGGAAGTTATACTTCTTTTGTAGCTCTCAAGTAATCTTAAAGATTCCTTAATATTCATGTAATACGCTTTGGTAAAATTCCTTTACGAATTGTTCTTGTTAATCCTTAGGACTATAAATCTTGCTATGGTCCAGTAGCTAATTCTTTGGCTATCTTTTTAACTGTTGGGCCTTTTTTTTCCCTTCGCGTTATAGGAATTTCGAAACATCGTCAAAAATTTGGGAGTTGGCCTTTTTAAGATTTCGCATAATTATATAATGCTATGTTTGTTATACTGTAACATTTACATATTTCGTTTAGGAACCTGGGAATTATAATCGCCTTTACGACTGAAAATATCCGCCTAGATATTTTCCTTTCCTTTAATATAATATATCTTAAAGTTAAACCTGAATAAGAAAATCATTTAAGTTTTATATCGTTTATTAATTCTTATGCCTTTATAAATCGGGTCAAGTTTTTATGATCGGAATAAATGTTTAAAAGTTTTTTGGTTTTATTAAGGAAAGGTTCCTGGTTTTTAAAAATGGTAATAATTATTAACAGTTTTTTGTTATAAATTAAGTATTTAAGTTCTGCATTTTTAACCGCCTTCGAATAAGAGGTTATTAAGTATCACTTATCGTTATTCTTTAGTTATTTTAAGACGTCACTTAATGCGTAATTCAAGGCGTCCGTTTTTAACCCTTTTTTTTATTTGCATTAAATAATATTATCATGCGTTTATTAGTAATTACGTCCTTTAGGATCTGGAATGCTTTTTTTATATTTTTTGGGAACTTAAATTCTTTATTAACATATTTTCTGGTAATAAGTTTCGTTAATAATCTAACTATATCTCCGTATCCTTTAATTAGGCCTCGTACGTAACCCATAAATCTTAACATCTGACGGATGTCGGTAACGGTCGTTTTGTTAAGGATGGACCAATCCTTAAATACTTTTATCTTAAAGCGTTAAATCTGAATTTGACCGGGGGTAAGTATATATCTTAAAAGATCTAGCTTTTATATGGGCTATACGCTTTTAACTAGGTTGATTTGGATATTTGCCTTATTTAAGGTTTTGAATACTGAAGCTATATATTATTTGTGCTTTTTTAAAATTTCGGAATAAATGAAAATATCGTCGAGGTAAACGAATATAAACTTGTTCAGATACTTTCGTAAAGTGGTTATAACCAGGCGTTGGAAATTGGCGGGAGCATTAGTAAGTCCTATGGGCATTATTCGGTATTCGTAAAATCTGTATATTGTTTTAAATGCCGTTTTCCATTTTTCTTTTTTAATTATTTTAATACGGTAATAATTATTTCGAAGATTTAATAGAGTAAACTATTTAATTTTGTTAGCGTTTTTTTAATATGTTTATAAATGTTAAAGGGCATTCATTTTTGATCGTGATATCGTTTAGTTATTTATACTCGATAACTTTTTGAAAACCAAGTTTCCATTTTCGTTAATCTTTTGCTTTCGGTTTTTAATTTTTGATATTTTAAGGACGGTAGATCTAGCAGGAGAATTTAAGGGTTTAATATATCCTTTTTTAAATTAAGTTAAATGGTTTTTTATAAGGCCTTTAAATTTTTAAGCTCTATGTGGTAGATTTTATGGAATTTGGGATGATACCCTTCCTTAATAAGTATTCGGTGATCTTATTAACCATATGGTAGTAATTCGTAATCGTTTTTATTCTTAAATAATTTTTTAAATCCCTGGTACTTAAGTGGTATCGTTCCTGGTTGGTTTAACATTTGTACTTCTTTATGATATAATAGATTTCTTAATTATTTTCGTTAGGTGGATTTCTTTTGCTTTCCCAGGAAAGTGTATGGTATTTCTCGTTAATATGGGGGTTGCTGGTCCTGAGCCACGGCATTCCCAGGATAATGTTATGTCCAGAGATGTCGGCAATGTCTAACGAAATTCGTTCTTTATATTCTTAAATTTAAACGGCAAGTTTTTCCGTTTTCCGTAAAATTTGTCCGTTCTTATACTGGGATAGGTTTCCATCTACCGTACGTAACTTGTAAGATTTCAGCTTATATCTTTAGGAAACTTGATATTTTTGTGCTGTTACGGAAGAAATAAAGTTGCCTTCGGTTTTTGAGTCGATTATGGTTTTAAATATGCTATTTTTGTATTAAAATAGAATTTCGATCTAGTTACGTAACCCTTTTGTCGCCTCGTATAAGGTTTTGTAAATTAGGGCTTTTCGATGTCGTATTTTCGAAGGCTTTTGGCGTTTTTTGACTTATAAGGGTATCTAGTTTGAAAAAGTCTTTATTTGCGTGCTTTTCGAATAGCGTATTTGGTGCATTAATTATTCTTGTATTTAAACTACGTTTCTTTGCCATATTTGCATCCGGAAGTAATTGTTTCTTTCGGGCTCGATTTTTGGTTTTGTATTTTTCGAGTTATAAGGTTAAAAGTATAGACTTTCGAAAGGGGTATTTTAGTATCTAGGAGTTCGTGGTAAAGGTAAAGCATCGGGGAATAACATAAACATTTTTGTAATATAGCCTTTTAATTTTGTTTTAATTCGGGATATAGGTAATAAGACTTAAAGTATTTTAGCTATCGGGAGGTTCCTGTGCATTTATATTCGTTATCTGGTTCGGTAAGTGTTTTTTCGTTTTATTTAGGCCAAAAGTTGTTATCCTTTTTAGTTCGGAGGTAAACGAAATAATCGTTAAGATAACAAGGGGCAAGATATAATAACTTCTGCTAGCTTGTTTAGGGTTTGGTATATACCGTGCATTTAAGGAGCTCGTAAAGCTCCGGGGATAACTATCCGTAATTACTGGCATTAGGTTAAAGCTAACCATTTTCGTCATGTATCTTATACCGAAAGGTGTTAAGATGGCAAAAATATCCTGGCTTTATAGCTATGCTGGAGGCTGTTTATCCCGGGTAATATTTATAAGCTTTAATTTTAAAGTCCTAATAAATGGGATAATTTTCGTACTTTAGGATGTCGTTTTGGATTTAAGTGGTAATGGTAATAATAAATTCTGGCTGGAAAAAGGTCGAATTAACTTTTTTCTTTTTTTTTGCCTTACTGTTGGTTTTTTATTTAGCGGCTTTAATTTTCTTTTAAAGTTAAGGAATCCCTCCTTTTTTAGAGTTCCTTTTAGCGGAAAAGCTATATTCGCTTTTAAAATATCCTTCTTTGCCATAATTAAAACATTCGATATCGGACTTGTTTTTTTTGAGTTTTTTCGAAACGGTACTTGCTTTCTTTTAAAACTTGCCTTTATTTTTCTTAGTTCGACTACTAAAACTTTTGTCATTATTTCTTTTATTAATTCTTTTTTTTTCGAGGTACTAGTTAAAGGTGCGTCGGTTAATAATGATTACTTTATTAGTATATTCCCTAAAGGATTTTATTTTAGGTCCCATATATATTTTATCCTTAATTTATGGTTTTAAGACATCGTAAAAGAGATAAAATAAGGGGCTTTCGGGTAAATTGGAAATTACGGCCAAGCGGTTAAATTCCGGCGTATATTTTACGGCTAACTTAAAATGGTAAAAAAGGTATAATTATTTTATTATATATTATTACTTACTTAAACTTTTAAATATAATTTATATTCGGTTTTTGAAGTATCAGTAATTATTAAAGATTTAATTAGTTATATTTAAGGATTTTTCGGGCTAATTCTTTAGGTAATCCTTTATAATTAATTCAAGTTATAAAAAAATCGTTTAATTAATAATTAAAAAATGGCCATTACTTTTTGATAATCCTCCATTAAGGAATTTTGGTAAAACTTAAGGTAAGATTTGGCTTAGACGAAGAAACTTTTATATTTATAACTTCATTATAGGGCTTTGGGGTAATTAGTTTGTACCTTTTAAGTTTTGGCATTCCGTAATAGCTAGGAAGTGGGATAATAACTTCGCGGTACCGAGTAAAGCCGAATAATAAGGGTACTAAAGTTCTTTCGTCCATTCTTCGGGTAGGTTAAGCCATCCATTTTTTAAGGGGTTAAAGTTTCTCTTCTTTATCTTTTTCCAGGGCTTGGATTTTACGCAACAGGATTTCATTTTCTCCTTAAAAGAAAGCTCCTTCTCTTTTCCTTTTAGGCCTTAAGGTTCCTAAGCTACTGGTTCTTTTTCCTCTTCCGAATCCCTTTAGACCTTAATAATTCTTTTTGGAGCCGGGGTTGGATACTGGGTTTAAAAGGAAGAAAGGTTTCCCTTGCCTTAAGTTGTAAAAAGTATAATATTATTAATTAATCGAAAAGCTTCTTCGATAAGGGGTAAATTGTTTAATCTAGTTATTAATCCCTTACCGGCTTATAACGGGGATCGGGTATACTATCTATCTTTTAAACGTTATTTTTTAATATCGTCTTTATTAAATTCAGGAAAGCTTAACGTCCCACACATATGAGCGAATCACACATATGAGCGAATCACTTTTGGGTACCCTTTAACAACACACTTACATTACTTAACCACAACACATCAAATCAACCCAAATCAATTGATTACTTCTTTGCTAACTGTATCTACAGCTTCTCGATAAGTTCCCGCATTATATCAAGCCTTACTGCGAACGCCATGTTGCCATTTCTTCCCTCCAACCTGCCCGCGACCGACTACCTCTTAACGCGTCCAAGCCAATATTACCCCTATTTCGTACGATTTAAAGCCGACCGACTAAATAACTATTCTCGACCGATTTATTAACCCAAATACGCGAGCATTTTTTATCCGGCTTTAATACGTTAAAGATATACGTTAAAGGAACTTATTATGGAAGTATTATAAACGTATTAACGCGTTAAAAGGCGTATTAGGAGGCCCGTACGGGGGCTTTTTGTAGGACCTGTTAATATATTACAGTAGAACGTATCGAGCTTAATTTCGTAACAATTCGATACCTTCGTAATTACAAAATTAAAATAAACGTTTTTAATTAAAAGGAACATTTACGAGATAGGATAAATAAGTTCTTTTAGCCGGCAGAAATGGTGGTGGTGGGAAAATGTTAA
Organism: Monosporascus ibericus; assembly: GCA_004154915.1. Lineage (NCBI taxonomy): Eukaryota > Fungi > Ascomycota > Sordariomycetes > Xylariales > Monosporascus > Monosporascus ibericus. The sequence goes on along the minus strand of QJNU01000067.1, from coordinate 160,838 downwards.
TAGCAGCTGCGAAAGGTAACTGTCGCGGCCAGGTTAAGAACGAGAAATGATAACATGGCGTCCGTAATAAGCCTTAATATAATGTGCATACTTGGAAAGAAGCTGTAGATACAGTTAGCAAAGAAGCATTTAATTAATTTGGGTTGGTTTGATGTGTTGCGGTTAAGTAATTTAAGTGTGTTGTTAAAGGGTACCCAAAAGTGATTCGCTCATATGTATGATTCGCTCATCTGTGTGGGACGTTATGCTTAATTGAGTTTGGAATTATCCATCGGCTATTAATTAAAAAGCTATCAAAATGTAACGAACCTGTTATACATCCACCTGGAGGTATAAGCAGCATCCAAAATGGGGGTTTGATTTACAAGTAACAATAAGGCAAAGGATGATTTATTAGGGTTTTGTTCGTTAAAAACGTTTAAAAATGTTTCCCTTAATTAAAGAACGCTACAGTTACCCTTAATTAAGAACTTAAATTAATAGCTAAGGAGCGAACACTAAGTAGGAGTTATTTATATAGGAACTTAGTTCATATATATCCTTTCGTCTCCTTAAGGTTTCTGGAGCCTCTTTATATAGTCTCCTAGGAGTCTCTGGATGGTCTCTGTCAACGCGACAGAGACCATTTAGTGGGGCCGAGGTTTACCCGTTGAGGTCACCCTCCTAGGGTCTCATTTCTGGTCTGAGAGTCCTTCCTGTTTCGTAACAATTAATTAGTAGCCTGCCGTTATATAACTTACTTAACTTAATGAACTTAACGTATTACTTTTTCCCTAAAGGAAGAGTCATACTTTTAATCGTTAAAAATACAAACTTTAAAACTTATTTCGTAAGGTCGTTAACCTTTTTGCAAAAGCTTTTCTACTTCCGATTTTCGTAAATATATATCGCGAAATTTTAAGTATAGCCTTATCTATTTTCGGTAATTATCTTAAGGGTATTTATCGGATGGCCCGTTCGATCGACGTTTTCGACAGATATGGTTTTTTCGGAGGATGAATTAACCGCTTGCGTTGTTTAACGAAGTCGTCTTTTTGGATAGGTAATTATATCGGGTTTTATAGGTTCGATAAGCCATAAATTATTCTGATTAGGGTCGATATAACGCCAAATACTAAGCGGGTACGTTTTAGATTAGATTTCGCCTTTAAAACGATCCCAGTCCTTGGGTTTGTGATAGATAATTGCGGACGTCGACGGTACAGTCGTCATTGCTGCTATTAAAGTACATGGATAATTGCCATTGCTCTACAGCTTATATCGTCTCAACAATAGCTAATTAATTGATATATACGCGAATTAAGCGAACGAGACTTTTAATTGTCAGATATAGGGGACATCAATTGTATTGTTCTATTCGGCTAGTTGCGTGCGCTCTTGCAACGCGTACTGCTCTTGAAGCAACCTAACAATGGAATATATATCATCCGATCAGAGGCAGTCTTTCCTTATATGGGGTGCTAACGCACCCCCTGCTATCTGACAAGTCGTTTTGGTATTTTTATAATAACTGGTATTATAGGTTAGTTACGTTGTAGGTAACTTTTGAACTTAATCGTTTTATTCGTTATTAATATAATATCGTAAGTAACTTTTTAATATTTAGTTAGTCTTTTCCGTTTATCTATTTATTTAAGGTTTAAAGGTGTTAAATAATTTATGGTTTAGGTTTAGTTATATTAGAAGTCCTTAATAAACTTCGCAGTAAATGTCCTTGTTTTATTTAAAATGATTTTTATTAGTAATTTATATACTTTTAAGCTATATTTTAAAACCATAAAGGTTAGTTTTTTATATCCGTATTTTTATTATATGGTAAAAAATAAGAAGTTTTATGAATCGGTTAACGATTCTAAAGAATCTATCGCAATGCACGTCCGTAACTAAGTTTTGTGATAGTAGGAGTTCGGTAATAAAGTTAAAAGTGATCGAGTTTTATGGTCCCTCTGCAACTGATGGTGGTTGTAATTTTCCGTATAGTTTGTATCGTCCAGCTTTTATCTTATTATATATATGGTATTATTATCGTACTCTTTTATTACCGACTTTATTATAGAGAAGTAATAAGTACGTTATAATCGTTTAAAGTTTTTATAAATCCTTGGGTATCCGTATAACTAATGTTCGTATATATTTTATATTAATATTTCCTGATATTCTTTTAAGATTTGTGTTTTGTTTACTTTTTGGTCCTTAGGTAGGTTATCGTTATACTTTGGACTTTCTGCTATAGATTAAATGCTGTTACGTTACTTATTATTATTTGTTATAGTTATAAATATCTTTTTTAGCGCGGTGTTAAAATTTAATAATTATTCTTAAAGTTTTTAAAATGTGATTGTCGATTTAATAAGTTTGCTTTGCCCTTTCCTTTATTTTCCTTTAATAGATAATAACGAACTTACATTTTATTAATTTTCTGACCTAGCGTAATTATTGTTTTGTTAAGTCTTTAATAGTAGTAAAGCCACTAAGGATTTTGTAGTTTATATATATTTTAACCTGGTAAAGGTTTTTTCTTAAGGAAATGTTTAACTTTTCGAAAAGTTTTAATAATGGTAATAAATTCTTTCTTGGGGATTGCGTAATTTAATTTTACTTTTTTTAAATTCTAAAAGTAAAATACGATAAGCTGTAAGTTCTTCTAATTATCGCGCTATCCGGTTATTACCCTTAAAGCGCAATCCGAGATATCTGTTTTAAGCTTAACTGAGTAGTGTAAATAGTATATAATTACTACTGGCTTATTAATAATCGCGTCTCTAACATTATAAAAAGCTCTTTCCGTTTTTATTATTTAAGGGATTTCTTTAAGTTAGTTTGATAACGGTGGGATTATTTTATTAAAGTATCGAATAAATTTCCTATAATAGTTAACAAATCCGAGTGTTACAAACCAACACCTTACCAACTTAGGCATACGGTCGGGATAAGACTCAAGAAACCACCGACAAAATCACGTGACATGGATCCGAATGGATGGACTGATCCAAAGGGGTCTATGTACCTAAACGATACGGATCCGAATGGATCTCCGGATCCATGGGAATCTAATTTACTTACACGATATGGATCCGTATGGATAAACGGATTTAGGATAATCCAAGACAAAATATATACGCTTAATATTTTTATAAGTTAGATAGATTATTAGGTTGTAATATAACTTAGTTACCTAAATTACCTTTAATAATCTGCTGTTATTAAAAATAATTATTGGACGTATTATTGCTTAGTTTCTTACGACATTATGGTTAACATAAACCGTACGACTAGGTTTAATAGTTGGTTAAACCCTTTAGCCGTTATACGTTACAAGCTTTTGTTTAGCAATATTGTTAAACTTTAAGCAATACCCTTGACATTATATTATTTAGCAAGCAGCCCGGCTTTAAGAAAACCTTTTAGGTATGCGAGGACAACTTTATGGATTCCGCTAATAAGGAGACTTAACTTGGCTTTTCCCAGGAAGAAACCTTGCGCTGATTTGATTAGTTAATTAACGCAGTTCCGTAACTTATTAACGATAAGATCGAGCTTATTAATACCCTGAAGGAAACCCGCGAGTAATTGGAAGCCTAGAAAGTTGAATTAATAAGATAGGTAATCATAAAGCAACCCGATTAACCGGATCAGCTAGTTTAGCCAGTATTACTTACTTAGATAGCTTACAGCAAGGAACCCGGAGAAGTTTTAAAGCTTATTAAGCTTACCCTTTTCGACGGAACCATTATTAAGTTATAACAATTTCTTACGGAATCCCGGGCTTATTTTAAGTATTTTTTAATTGGATTTGCGATGTTTATTTTACGAGTTTAATTTGCTATAGGGCAGTTAACCGGAAACGCGGTTACCTGGTTTAAGCTTACTTTTTGCGAATAGGTTATCAAACCTCCTTAGCAAAGATCCGTAAAGTTTACGAATACTTATAACCATTACGAAAGGTTTAAGGGAAAATTAAGCAAAGTATTCGGAGTAGTAGACGAGAAATTTAAGGCCCAGAAGAAAATTAAGGATTTGAAGCAGAAAGGATTAGCTTCCAGATACGGCAACTCCTTTATTTAACTGGCTTCGAAGATTAATTGGGGATAAAAGGTATTAATAGTCATATTTTTTGACGGCCTGAAAGAGGAGGTACAGAGAGAATTGTTTAAGGATGACCGCTTCGAGAAGTTGGTGGATTATATCGCCATGGCAGTTAAGATCGACGATCAGCAGTACGCCTAGAAAACTCGACATTTTAAGGACCGACAGAATAATAAGTTAAGGCATTCCTTTCGTATTAGTACGTCATAAGGAATTAATACGTCCAATAAAACGATACTAGGACTTATGGAATTAGGCGTAATCCAGTAACGCGACCCTCGTACTATCAAATGTTTTAATTGCTACAAGATGGGATAGAAGGTTTATTAATGCAAGGTACCTAAGAAATTATGATAGAATACCTGGATACCGGTTCCTTAGGAACCCCCTCGAAATAACCCAGGAAACGATAATAAATTAATTAACATGATCAAAATTAGGGACGACCATAATCCCCCCGAGAAAATATAACAGGGATTATAGGAGGCGAAAAAGCTGTCCTAGGTAGCCATCCAGGAATAACAAGCCCTTACCATAGGACTTATAGTAGCTTAATAGCTGAAGGAACACGACGGATGGAAGGAATTGTCGGAGGATAAGCTACTTTTCCGCTCTCAAAAAAAACGGCGATAGCGGTACGAACAGTTGGAACTAAACGTATGGATTAAGGAGTATTAAGGTTGGGATGAGAACCTATTTTTAGGATAACTAAACCTATATGGAAAACTGTATGCTATCCAATGCAAGCGTATTTATTGTTAGAAATATACGGAAAAAAAACGGTATATTGAGATATAATTTACGCGAATGTGTAATTAGGGATTCGATTTTCATAACCAGGTTGGAAAGGACTTTAGGGACTAACGATAGTATAGATACCTGAGAGTATTTGCCTTAAAAGATTCCATTAATATTATTAGGGTAGTAACAAGCTGGCCCGAAGGAAAAATTACCCGGAGAAAGACTTTATGCGTTATTACGGATGATACGATCATAAGAACAAAGAAGAATGGATTTACCAGATAGTTATGAAGGCATTATTGGAAGTAATTAATAACTTAAACTTTCGTTTAATATTTATAGATAATCCGGATAAGCGATAAGAAATTAAATACGAAATAAAAAAGAGAAACGAAAATATAAGGTAATACGATACCTAATTTTAAGCATAGCAGGAAGGACGAAAGGCCCCCGAATTAAAGTATATTAGTAAAAGAGATTTCTAAATATAAACTTTTTTATTCGAAGTTACTTTAGGCCGACAGGAGGGATAATTAAAGTAGTTGCACGCTCTTAACGTATAGAATTAGGAGTGTATTAAGGCGTTAGCAGGAGCTTCCTAGAAGGGCTCTAAACGTGACGATAGGAGCTAAAAACGACTTTATTATTTTGTAAGTAAGGATTAGAATATATTAGTTTCCCACATTTGTGGATTGCGGAGTAATAAGAGGTAATTATATTATACCGAATGTGGTTAACCAATTTCGATTAGCCTGGAATGAAAAGATAAAACCCTACATCGCCGAGAACGCAGAAGGTTAAGCATTTACCTCCGATAATAAAAAGATCAGCCGCAAGATTGATCACCTTGAGATTTTCGTTAACGGACGAAACCAGATAATAAATTTCGATATCGTTTTAATAAGGAATTATGAGATAATCCTTGGAAAGTTATAGCTGTATTAGTATAACCTTTTAATCGATTGGATAATTAGTTAGGTAAAGTTTATTTTATATCTATTCGATAAAAAGAAAAAAAAGAAGAAAAGATTTTAACATTCGATCGAAAATGGCGGCAGGTGCAGGTATAAGGATACGATAAAAACCTTACTACCTATAAGAACAAAATATAAGAAAGAATAAGGGCATTATAAAAGAATACGACGTATCATCGTTATTATTAAAATAAAATTACGAAAAATATATAATTACTTATAACATTAGGCCTTAAAGCCAGAGACCATGGCTAACGTACCTTTATAGTACTAGAGATATAAACGATTATTTCGAAAGGAACTCAAAATAAAATTACTAAAACATAGCGAATAAGATTATAAGATAGTTCTTAAGGAAGGGATATCGGACAGATTTTATCCGATCTATAACGTTAACGAGATAAAATTATAGGTATTACGTAAATACCTTAAAGATAAGTTTCGGAATAGTTATATACGACGTTCCAATTTATTAACCGGATACCTTATATTCTTTATACAAAGAAAGAACGAAAATTTACGCTTAATTATTAATTATAAATAATTAAACGATATTACAGTTAAAAATAAGATATTATTACCTTTAATTACGATATAAAAGATCGTTTTTACGGAATAAATTAATTTATAAATCTAAATCTTAAAGAAAAATATAATCAGATTCGTATTAACCTAGGATATAAATAAAAACCAGCTTTTAAAACGAAATACGGATTTTTTAAATGCCTCGTTATATTTTCCGGACTTACGAACGTACAAGTAACCTTTTAATGGATAGTTAATTATGTATTTAAGAAATACGTAAATATTTTCGTTATTTATTACCTCGATAACATTCTTATTTATTCAAAAATAAAGAGAAACATATAAGATACGTTTCTATAGTTTTCTAAGTCCTATAAAACGCCAACCTCCTTATTAATAACGGAAAAAGCCAATTCCATGCGCAAAAAGTAAAATTTTTAAGATATATTATTTTCTTAGGATGCATTAAGATAGACCCTAAAAAGATCGTTATGATATAAAAATAAGAGATGCATATTATAGTTAAGGAAGTACAAACCTTTTTCGGATTCGTTAATTATTACCGGAAATTTATTTGGAAATTTAACAAAATAACTTTACTATTATCCAACCAAATAAAAAAAAGAAATACGTTTTTTTAGATAATAAAAACGGAAATAACTTTTCAAAAAATTAAAAATGCGATTGCCAGCAAGCCAGTATTAATTATGTACAACCTAAGCTGCTTAATTAAGCTTGAAACCGACGCTTCGGATTACGCTTTAGGCGTAATGGCTAGATACCGCGATAATTAAGGCCACCTATACCTTATCGCCTTTCATTCTTATAAATTAAAATGAACAAAATTAAGTTACGCCATCCTTAATAAAGAATTTATGGTTATTATTAAGGCATTCCGAAAATTCAGACATTACCTTAATGGAAATCTTTACCAGGTTAAGGTATATACCGACCATAAAAATCTCACCCACTTTACCACTACCAGAAAATTTACGGAACGATAGTTACGCTACGCTAAAGAACTAGCAGAATACGACTTTATTATTATCCACCAAAAGGGATCAGAAAACGGCAGGGCAGACGCACTAAGTCGAAAACCGGACCTCGAAGAAAAGGTGATCAAGGTTAACCATCAAATCTTCGACACCACACAAGAAGGATACTTATAATTACGATAAATAGCAACAATCAGAGCAGCACCCCCAACCTATATTAAATGATCCAAAAATATAACGATAACTTACCTAACGATTAGAAAATGGAAAAAACATAAGGCTTAAAAAATATCAAAAAATATTAACGCGAGATATATACGAACATTAATTACATAAACATCCAAAGATTCACAAAACCTTAAAACGATTATAACGCCCTTATTACTTTCTTAAAATAAAATCAGTAATAAAAAAGATACGATAACAATACCATATTTGCAATAAGGCAAAGACTCGACGATACAAACCATACGAAAAATTACAGCCATTACCAGTCGTAAAATAACCATGAAATTTAGTTACCTTCGACTTTATTATTAAATTCCCACTTTTAAAAAACCCAGTTACGGGCATATATTACGACAGTATCTTCGTAATCGTGAACCGATTTATTAAATCTTCTTATTTCCTACCATACAATAAGGATACAGACGCAAAATAATTAGCTTACATCTTTTTAAAACATACCTTAAAAGTATACGGATTACTAACAAAATTTGTTTTAAATAAAAAATTAACATTTACTTTAAAATTCTAGCAAAGACTTATGGCGTAATTAGGCCTAAACCACAAATTATCTAACGCATTTAAACATTAAATAAACGGACAAACAAAAAAGACCAACCAAATTTTAAAAACCTACTTCCGATATTACATTAATTACGAATAAAACGATTAGGTTGAAAAACTACTTATCGCCTAATTAGCTTATAATACTAATTATCATGAAAACATTAAAATAACTTTAGCAAAGGCGAACTTTGGGTTTATACTAGAAATTTATAAAAATATACGTAAAGGTTTTATTAATATTAAAGCAATCCTTACATCAAAACAACTTAAATAACTACATATAAAAATAAAAACAAAACTCGAATTCGTAGGTAACAAAATAAAAAAATACTACAACCAAAAAAGGGTAAAAGAATTAACCTTCCAAAAGAGAAAGATGGTGTACCTAGCTACCAAAAACATCCAAACCAAGCGACCAAACAAAAAACTTAACTTCAAATACATCGGACCATACAAAATCATCAAAGAAATCTCAAAAAATAATTACCAATTAAAACTACCAGCTAAGGTTAAACTCCATCCAGTCTTTCATATTTCTTTACTTAGGTTAGCAGCAGATACCATCAAAATTAATACAGGATATAAAAAAAAGTAGAAAAGAATATACCGACATACGAAGCAAAAAGGATTTTAGACATACGCAAAAGGAATGGATTTACCGAATACCTGATTAAATGGAAAAATTACTCGGACTTCGAAAACATTTAGAAACCCGCCAAGAATCTCATAAACGCCCAGCGCCTATTGACAAACTTTCACCAGCAAAACCGGCAGCATTCAAAATAACTTCCCAACCAGGGTCCGCCGGAAAGGACCAATCAGCGGTCTCAGGACCAGATACGTCGGCCACCCCCGCAACCTAAACAGCCTACGCAACGGCCTCCACCTCAGCCTTTTCCTGCTTCTTCAATTCGTCTGACGATTACAAACCATAATTAATCATTTCGACACCCTTAATACGAAAAAACCTTAATTATTAACGCAACCGTTAAAAACGAAAGATAACTTCGTTTATATCCTGCTATAACTAAAAAAGGCGCTTTTCGGCGAAAGCCTTCTTACGCCTTAACCATTCCTTTTCCTGCGAAATGTTATGAAAAGAATTAATAAAAATATCCGAACCATCACAATCCCGCTGATAACGGACGCAATTTTAGCAACGAACCACGTTCTTTGCTATAATACATTTTTCCTTCCGTATAAAACACGCGGAATAAAGTATAATTTCGAAACCAGAATTTTTAATACCAAAGAATAACTTTTTACGTTTTTTTTTATTAAACCGCTATCGCGGCTTAACAACTTTTTTAACAATTCTTTTGGGCATAATAGGTATAATAAAAAAAACTTATTAAGTTTAGAGATTTTTAAGGGCAAAAATTATAAAGGGGAAAAATAGTATGATAAAGCAATACCTTACCAATTTAAGCGTACGGTCGGGACAAAACTCAAAAAACTACCGACAAAATTACGTAACTAAATCCGAATAAATGGACGGATCCAAAAAAATCCATATACCTAAACGATACGAATCCGAATGGATCTCCGGATCCATGGGAATCCAATGCATTTATACGATATAAATCCATATAAATAAACGGATTCAGGAGAATCAAAAACAAAATATATACGTTCAATACCCTTATAGTTTAGATAAATTATCAGCTTGTAATATAATTTGATTACCTAAATTACCTTTGCTAATCTGTTATTACCAGAAGTAACTATTAGACGTATCATTGCTTAGTTTCCCACGAGATTACTGCCAACATAAACCGTACGACTAGGTTTAATAGTTGGTTAAACCCCTTAGCCGTTACACCGAGGAAGATTGTACTCTTTAGATTATAGTAGGTGGTTTTTATTTTTATTTTATAGTAACTCTTTATGGTTCATTTTAATGTATCTCGAGGTAATAATATGTTTTAAAGATTTTACTTTTTATATATGGCACTGGCTTTTGTTTACGTGAAGTAATAGGTTAGCGTTTTGTAACGTTAAAAGAATTATATAAATGTATCCCATATATTCTTTTTTATTTTTGAGGTAAATGAGAATATCCTTAAAGTAACAAATAACGAACATTTTTAAGTACTTTCTATATATGGGGTTAATTATTCGCTGGGGGGTTGCTAATACGTTCGTAAGTACGAAAGGCATAATAAAGAATATAAAAAGTCCGTACTTCGTTTTAAAAGCTGTTTTTTATTCGTATCCTAACTTAATACGGATATGATTATATCTTTCTCTAAGGTTTAAGTTTGTGAATTATTTCGTTCCATAAAGGCGGGTCTTTATTTTAGTAATTAAGGCTAAAAGTGTTTTATTTTTAACCGTAATATCGTTTAATTACTTATAATTAATAACTAAACCTAATTTCCGTTTTTCCGTAGTATAAGAAATATAAGATATCCCATTAATAAGCTAAAGCGTAGTATATGACCTTGTTTAAACTTGTTTTTAAGGTGTTCGCGTAATATATATAATTTTATCTCGTTAAAGTCATAAATCGAGTAACATCTGATCGATATTATTTCCTTAAAAATTATTTTGCCGTTTTGTTCGTTATGTTTTAGTAAGTTTGTTGCGAGTTTTTTTTCGAAATAATTGTTCGTATCTGTAGTACTATAAGGGTAGGTTAGCTATTGTTTCTGGCTTTAAGGGCTAATGCTTTAAATAATCGTTTGTTTTTCGCAATGTTATTTTAATAGTAATAATAATGCGTTATATCTTTTTTGTAATGCTTTTACTCTTTTTTTATTCCTATAAGTGGTAGGGCTTTTATCGTATCTTTATATTTATATTCGTCGTTATCTTCGATTAAGTCTGAAAACCTTTTCGTATTTTATTTTTTATCGAAAGAGTGTCAAGTAAAATATATCTAGTTAGTTACTTAATTCATTAAAGCGTTATATTAATATCACTATTACTTTCCGAGGATCATATTATAATTCCTTATCGGAACGATATCGAAGTTCGTTATCTAGTTTCATTTTTCAACGAAAATCTAGAAGTGATTAATCTTATGAATATTCTTTCCGTTATCGTAAGTAAATGCCTAACTTTTTACGTTCTCGGCGATATAGAGCTCCATCTTTTTCATTTCTAGCGCATTAAATTAGTTAATTATATCTAGTAAAATATAATTACCTCTTATTTTTTCGTAATTTATAAATACGATAAATTACTATATTTTAATTCATACTTAGAAAGCAATAAAGCTAGTTTCGGCTTTTGTCGTTACTGTTAAAGTCTTTCTAAAAACCTTTTCTTTACTCTTTCGAATTTTACTATTTTACAGCTTTTTTATAAGTAACGTTCGTCTTTTAAATTGTTCTTTAACGTTTTAACGCGGTTTTAATTTTCTTAATTGAAGGCCTATAATTAATTTAATCATCCTTCCCGTTGGCGTAAGGTAGCTTCTAGTAGGAGGCCATGCATTTGAAAGTTTGCTTTAATAATGTATTTTGGTTCGGGAATTTTCTGTTTTTTGTTTTTGCCGTACTTTCAACTGGGCGTCGCATTGCTTTAATTTTTCGTTTCTTTTTTAGATTTCGAGCTCACCTTTTTATCGTTTATTCAAGTTATCTTTAAGGGCTAATAGAAAGTTTAAGTTGTTAATTAGTTGTAAAGATATTTTATAATTATTTTGTAGATTTGTTTTTTCCGTTTTATTGTTATATTATTTAAAGTAATACTTAAGGGCCTTATTAAGGCAGATTATATTTCGGGTTAACTTGTTGCTGTCGTGGTGACGTCGATAGTATTTTAAAAGCTGTATACTTTTAGGTGTTTATATTATCGTTAATTTTTAAGATCCATTCCAGCTTGATTATAAACGTCGAATATTTCCTCATACATTTATATAAGTTGTTTCTTAATATATTGTTATTTCTCCATGTGTTTAACGTAATAGGGAAGTTTATAATAAATAATATGCAGTTCTCTAGGCCGGTTTCGCTGTTCTGGTAGCAGGGTTTTGTCCTATTTTTAGTGTTTCTTAATTTATACGTTTAGTTTTAATTATTCGTACGGTTATTGACGTTCCTTTTATAATTGGGAAAGTAACTTATTTTTAATATGTTTTCTGCAGCCGTTATGTCCCTTTAATCATTAAGTTATTATTAATAGTATGGTAAAGACTTATTATTCTTCAATAGTTACCTAAAATAACTTTTTCGTTTTTTAAAGTCCTTACCGTATTTTCGTAGGTAAAATATAATCGTTTTTAATTTTAATTATATTAATTGTATTCTTGTTATTACCTCAAATATTCCGAAAAGGCTTTTAGCGAACTAGTATCGAAGTATTCTATCGTTATCTTTTACTTTTTTTATATTAATAAGCTTTACATTGTATTTGATTCCAGGTATAATATTTGATTCTATAAGGGTCGCGTTATTAAATTACGCCTAACTTTATTGGTTCTGGTATCGTTCCGTAGACTATAAGGTAGGGGTCCTTTTTTGATTACTTTTCGAATATCCTGGTTCTAGGATGTAATATCTTTTTTTATTCGTCGTTCGTACTGCCGGTTATCGGTTGTAATTATTTAACTAATATACCTGCTAAAGTAAATAATCCTTTAAAACCCACTACCTTACTTTTAACGGCTTTTTCAAGCTTTGGTAAAAGGTATCCTATGACGGCTAAGGGGTTTAACCAACTATTAAACCTAGTCGTACGGTTTATGTTGGCAGTAGTGTCGTGGGAAACTAAGCAATAATACGTTCAATAATCACGTCTGGTAATAGCAAATTGTTAAAGGTAATTTAGGTAACCAAGTTGTATTATAAGCTGGTATTATTTAAACTATAAAGGATAACGAACGTATATATCCTCGTTTTAGCTTAAGGCGCTTAAACGGCTTAAAACCTTTTTATTAACTGATCCCCTTTAAGCCCCTTTAAGCCCTTTCGTAGCTTGGCCGGCTTAAGGTCCTTAGATTAATGGAGGCCGTTAAGCTTTTTAAGCCAGTTACGTAACGTCTAGGCCTAGGTCGGAGCTAACTCCTTGGAGGTCCGATTGTTTATGTTACAACCAAAACCTCTAGGTCATAATACGATTTTTCCTTTCCAGGATCTTTTGCCCTTAAAAATTAATTTATTTGTCTGTCGACTCCGGTAAGTAACTTTCCCTTCTTTATATTCATTATGTCGGGTCGAATTAAAAAACGTCGTTTTCGTCAGCGTATTAACGCTTTCGTTCTTTCAAAACGTATCGAACGCTTTGGTTTTACCATGTCGTCGAAATTCTCTTGTTTTCGTTGCAGATCTGAAAACAAGGCTTGTAAGGCGTATCATAATTCCGGAAAGTATGCACGTTATACCGAGTACGGGGATTTTTGCGATTTGTTCGGTCCTTTTAAACTTGAACATAAAAAGCTTATCGCAAAAAAGGATCGTTTGGAATTGGCAGAGCGTATGGTTAAAGAAAAGCTACTTAAAACGTAATAACATTTATCTGAATTATTTAATCGTTTAAATCGTTTACGTAAATAAAAAAAACTTTTCCGTTTTCGTAACATCAAGATACTTCGTCGTAATATTTAAGGTGTAAAGGTTATGGAAAAGTTTAAACGTTTAGAAAAAAAGCAGGAACAATTAAAGGCGGTAATTGCCGCGGCCACGTTAGGCTAAGCCGCAAATCCGGTTAACTAGTTTAAACCTATTAATTAATTAACTGCTAATTAGGGTGCATCCGTCGTTGCTAGTAATAGCTTTTTAACAGGCGTTAGGCGTTCGTAAGATTTTTAGCGGGTTTTTAAATGTTTTCGGAATTTGGGTAATTTTTCCATTTAACCAGGTATTAAGTAAATTTATTTTCCTTACGTATATTTAGGATTTTCTTTACTTCGTATATTAGTATATCCTTTTTTACCTTTTTTTCGTATCCTATATTAACTATAATGGTATCCGTTGTTAACTTTAATAAGCAAACGTAAAGAATTGGGTAGAGTTTGATTTTAGGTGGTAATTTTAGTTAATAGTTATTTTTTGAAATTTTTCTGATGATTTTATATGGGCCGATATATTTAAAGTCGAGTTTTTTATTAGGTCGTTTGGTTTAAATATTTTTGGTAACTAGGTAAGTCATCTTTCCTTTCCGGAAGGTTAATCCTTTTAACCTTTTTTGGTTATAATATTTCTTTATTTGGTTATGTACGAATTCGAATTTTGTTTTTATTTCTGTATGTAATTGCTTAAGTTATTTTAATGTTAGGATTACTTTAACGTTAACGGGGCTTTTACGTATGTTTTTGTAAACTTTTAGTATAAAACTAAAATTGGCGTTTGCTGGAGTTATCTTGGTGCTTTCGTGGTAACTGGTGTTGTAAGCCAGTTATGCGATAAGCAGCTTTTGGACCTAATTGTTTTGTTCGTAATTAATGTAGCATCGTAAGTAGGTTTCCAATATTAGGTTGGTTCTTTTTATTTATCCGTTTGTTTGGGGTTTAAATGCGCTAAATAATTTATGGTTTAGGCCTAATTACGCCATAAGTTTTTACCAAAATTTCGAAATAAATATTATTCCTTTATTTAAAATAATTTTTCTTAGTAATCCGTATATTCCTAAGATATGCCTTAAAAAGATATAGGTTAATTATTTTACGTTTATATTTTTATTATATGGTAGGAAATAAGAAAATTTGGTAAATTGATTCACGATTATAAAGATGCTGTCGTAATATATGCCCGTAGCTGGATCTTTTAAAAATGGGAGTTTGGTAATAAAATCGCAAATGATTAAGTTTTACGGTCGTTTTGCGACTAGTAATAGTTATAGTTTTCCGTATGGCCTATGCCGTCGTACTTTTACCTTTTTGTAAATATAACATTATTATCGTACTTTTTTTATTATCGATTTTATTTTAGGAAAATAATAGGTACGTTATAATCGCTTTAAGGTTTTGTGAATTTTTAGGTATTTATGTAGTTGATATTTATATATGTTTCGTATTAATGTTTCCTGGTATTTTTCTAGAACTTATATTTTTTCTATTTTTTAGTCCTTAGGTAGGTTGTCGTTATATTTCTGGATTTTCTGATGTAAATCGGGGGGTGCTGCTTTAATTGTTGTTATTTGTCATAATTATAGGTATCCTTTTGGCGTAATGTCGAAGATTTGATAATTAACCTTAAATTTTTTTTTCGAGGTTTGGTTTTCGATTAAGTACGTTTACTTTGCCGTTTTCTGATCCTATTTGGTAGGTGATAATAAAGTCGTATTTTGACAGTTTTTCGGCATAACGTAATTGTCGTCCTATAAGCTTTTTAATAATGGTAAAGCAGGTAAGGTTTTTATGATTGGTATATACCTTAATTTGATGCAGGTTTTCTTTAAGGTAATATTTAAATTTTTTAAAAGCTTTAATAATAGCTATAAATTTTTTATCGGGAATGGCGTAATTTAATTTTGTTTTTTTAACTTGTAAAAGTAAGAGGCGATAAGGTATAAGTAGCCTTAATTATTGCGGTATTCGGTTATTACGTTTAAAGCGTAATCCGAAATGTTGGTTTTAAGTTTAATTAAGCGGCTTGGGTTATACATAATTAATACTGGCTCGTTAATAATCGCATTTTTAATCTTTTAAAAGGTAATCTTTGTTTTTGGTATCCAGAAAAACTTGTTTCCTTTTTTTGTTAGGTTGGATAATGGTATAGCTATCTTGCTAAAGTTTCGAATAAACTTCCTATAATAATTAGCGAATCCGAGGAAGACTTGTATTTTCTTAACGGTAATAAATATTTCCTATTCCTATATTGCAACGATCTTTTTAAGGTGTATTTTAATACATCCTAGGGTAATAATATATCCTAAAAATTCCATTTTTTACGTATGGAATTAGCTTTTTTTATTATTAAATAAAAGATTAACGTTTTATAGGGCTTAAAAAACTATATAAACGTATCCTATATGTTCCTCTTTATTTTTTAAGTAAATGAGAATGTCGTCGAGGTAACAAATAACGAAAATATTTAAGTACTCCCTAAGTACGTAATTAACTATCCGTTAAAAAGTTGCTAATACGTTCGTAAATCCGAAAGGCATAACGAAATATTTGAAAAATCCGTATTTCGTTTTAAAGGCTATTTTTTATTTATATCCTAGTTTAATGCGAATCTGATTATATCCTTTTTTAAGATCTAGGCTTATAAACCAATTAATTGCGTAAATGCGATCTTTTATTTCGTTAATTAAGGGTACCGGTATTTTCTCCTTAACCGTAATATCGTTTAGCTATTTATAATCGATAATTAAACGTAATTTTCCGTTTTTTCTTAATACGAAAAATATAAGGTATCCGGCTAATAAATTGGAACGTTATATATAACCCTCCCGAAATTTGTCTTCAAGGTATTTACGTAATACCTATAGCTTTATCTCGTTAAAGTTATAAGTTAGATAAAATCTAATCGATATTCATTTTTTAAAAATTATATTATAGTTTTATTTGTTATATTTTGGTAATTTCGTTTTAAATTCTTTGCGAAATAATCGTTTATATCTGTAATACTATAAAGGTACGTTAGTTATGGTTTCTGGCTTTAGGGATTAATGTTATAAATAATTATTTATTTTTCGCAATTTTATTTTAATAATAACGATAATGTATCTTATTTTTTTGTAATACCCTTATTTCTTTTTGTATTTTATTTTTATAGGTAGTAAAACTTTTATCGTTTTTTTATGCTTATATTCGTCGCCATCTTCGATCGAATATTAAAACTTTTTCATATCTTTTTTTTTATCGAATGGATATAAAATGAATTTTACCGAGCTAATTATTTAATCGATTAAAGGGTTATATTAATATAACCATGGTTTTCCGAGGATTATGTCGTAATTCCCTATGGGAACGATGTCGAAATCTGTTATCTAATTTCGTCTGTTAACGAAAATTTCGAAATAATTAATCTTGCGGCTAATTTTTCTATCGTCGTAAGCGAATGCCTGGCCTTCTGCGTTCTCGGCGATGTAGGGTTTTATCTTTTCTTTTTATGGTAATCGAAATCGGTTAACCATATCCGGCGTAATATAATTACCTTTTATTATTCCGTAATTTATAAATGCGGTAAATTAATATGTCCTAATTCGTACTTGTAAGGTGATAAGGTTATTTTTAGTTCTTATTATCGTATTTAAAACCCTTTTAAAAAGCTCCTGTTAACCTTTTTAGGTTTTATCATCTTGCGGCTTTCCTATAGGTAGCGTTCTTTTTTTTAATTTATCTTTTAACGCCTTAATGCGCTTTTGATTTTATATATTAAAAGTTTTTAGTTATTTTAATTATCTTTCCTGTTGGCGTAAGGTGGTTTCGAATCAAAGAACTTATGTCTAAAAGTTTTCTTTAATAATATATTCTGGTTCGGGAGTTCCTTATCCCTCCTGTCGTACTTGGAACTGGGCGTTATATTGCCTTATCTTTTTGTTTCTTTTCTTTATTTCGTATTTAATTTCTTACTATTTTTCCGGGTTATTCGTAAAAGTTAAGCGGAAGTTCAAGTTATTAATCATTTTTAAGGATACCTTTATAACTGTTTAGTAAATTTATTCTTTTTTTATCTTATAATCATATTATCCGTAATAACATATAAGGTCTTTATCAGGGCAACCTTTTCCTTCGGGCTAACTTATTGTTACCGTAATGATATTAATGGTATTTTTTAAAGCGAAGATTCTTAAATATCTGTATTACCGTTAATCCCTAAATTTTTTCCGATCTAATTATAAAAGTCGAATCCCTGGTTATATATTCGCGTAAGTCGTATTTTAATATACCGTTTCCTTTTTATATATCTTAGGTAATAAATTCGCCTATACTAAATAACATAAAGTTTCGCGTATCGGTTTGGTTATCCTGGAAATAAGTTTTTATCTTAACCTTAATACTTCTTAATTTATACGTTTGGTTCTAACTGTTCGTACGGCTATCGCCGTTTCTTTTAAAAACGGGAAAGTAGCTTATCCTTTAAAAGCTTTTTCTACCCGTCGTACTTTTTTAGGTATTAGGTTACTGTAAATCCTATGATAAAGGTTCGCTATTGTTAAATAGCCGCTTAGGATTGTTTTTTTGCCTTCTATAATCTTTGTTATATTTCCTTAAGGAAATTATGGTTATCCTTAATCTTAATTATGTTAATTAATCTGTTATCGTTTCCTTAATTATTTCGAAGGGGTCCTTGGGAAATTAATATCCAGGTATTTTGTCGTAACCTCTTAGGTACCTTACATTAATAAGCCTTATATTTTATCTTGTTATAATTAAAGCATTTAATGGTACGCGGGTTACGTTACTGTATTACGCCTAATTCTATAAGTCCTGATGCTGTTCCATGGGATATGTTGGTTTTTCGTAAAATATTGATATTAAAGGGATGCCTTAGTTTATTGTTTTATCCGTTCTTAAAATGTCGAATCCTCCAGGCGTACTGCTGATCGTCGATCTTAACTGTTATGGCGATATAACCCACCAGCTTTTCGGGGCGTTTATCCTTAAACAATTTTTTTTATATTTTTTCTTTTAGGTTTTTAAAGAATATAACCATTAATACCTTTTATCCTTAATTAATTTTCGAAGCCAGTTAAATAAAGGAGTTGGCGTATTCGGAAGTTAATCCTTTTTGCTTTAAATCCTTAATTTCTTTTTTAGCTTTAATTTTTTTATCTATTATTCCGAATACTTTTTTTAGTTTTTCTTCGAATTTTTCGTAATCGTTATAGGTAGCTATGGTTTTTACGGACCTTTATTAAGGAGGTTTGGTAACCTACTTACAAAGGGTAAACTTAAACCAAGTAACCGTATTTCCGGTTAATTGTTTTATAGTAAACTGGATTCGAAAGGTAGGCGTTACGAATTTAATTGGGAAATACTTAAAGTAAGCACGGTATTCCGTAAAGAATTATTATAGCTTGGTGGTAGTTCCGTCGAAAGGGGTAGGCTTAATCGGCTTTAGGACTTCCCCGGCCTCCTTGCCGTAAGCTGCCTAAGTAGGTTGTGCTAGTTGATCCGGTTGATCGGGTTGTTTTATGTTTACCTATCTTACTAGCTCGACTTTTTTGGTTTTTAGCTGCTTGCGAATTTTTTTAAGGGTATTGGTAAGTTCGATCTTGTCGTTAGTAAGTTGCGTAACCGCGTTAGTTAATTAGTCAAGTCGGCGCAAGGCTTCTTCTTAAAAGAAATTAGGTTAAGTTTTTTCGTTATCGGAATTTATGGGGTTATCTTCGGGTACTTGAAAGGTTTTTTTGGAGGTAGGTTGCTTATTGGACGATATCGTATTAAGGGTATTGCTTAAAGTTTAATAACATTATTAAACAAAAGCTTATAACGTATAACCGTTAAAGGGTTTAACCAACTATTAAACCTAATCGTACGGTTTATGTTGGCAGTAGTATCGTGGGAAATTAAGCAATAATACGTTCAATAGTTACGTTTGGTAATAGCAGATTGTTAAAGGTAATCTAGGTAACCAAGTTGTATTATAAGCTGGTACTATCTAGACTATGGAGGATAACGAACGTATATATCTTCGTTTTAGCTTAAGGCGCTTAAACGGCTTAAAACCTTTTTGTTAGCTGATCCCCTTTGAGCCTTTTTGAGCCCTTTCGTGGTTTGGCCGGCTTAAGGTCCTTGGACTAATGGAGGCCGTTGAGTCTTTTGAGCCAGTTACGTGACGTCTGGGCCTAGGTCGGAGCTGACTCCCTGGAGGTCCGACTGTCTGTGTTGCAGCCAAGACCGCTAGGTCATAACATATCCCCTGTAATTTTATTATTAGTTTATCTGGTACGTAGTAAAGTTTATTTAAACAATTCGGCATACCTTAATACTAAGCCTTTTTAAGTAAGTTAAAGTATATTTTATCGGGGTTTTCCTTTTTCGTGAAGGTTTTCGTATATTCTTTGAATCTTTTATTTGAAACAAATGTAAAATTCGATTCTTATATTCATATTGCCCTTTTTATCATTTTCCACTCTTTTAAATAATTTCATAAGATAAGTTTAAAGCACTTTAAGTCGTTTCTTTAAAAGATTCCGGTAATAATAATCATTTTGTTAACTTTATCGATTAATAAAGTCCAGTAAAAGTAAAAGTAAAATTTAGCTTGAATTAAGACAGGCTAAGTACTTTTAGTACTATCGAAAAACTTTAAGTGTTTAATTTTTTACTTAAATATTATAACGTCCTTCACAAGCTCGCGACTTAAACAAGCTCGCGACTCATCTTTTGGCACTTCGTAATAACAAATATAAATAAAGCAACTATAACGCCATATATCAATTTTAACTAATCGGATTTCTTTTTCGCTAGACGTATTTACAGCTTTTTTACAAATACGCGCATTATGTCCGAACTTGCCCTAAACGTTACAGTTTTGTTTCTTCGTTTTAACCCTTCTATGACGACCACCTTTAGCCGTTATTAGCTGCATTCTTTTATTGTTACCTTTTTTTCCCTCCAGAAAAGCTGATCCTTCTTATATAATAAGTATTTTTCCTTTTTAAAAATGTTTATTTTTAATCCTTCGACATTTACTTAAGATCCGGTTCGTTTCGTATAATTAAAACTTTTTTTTCCTAAGAAAAAGCAACTATACGCAAAGGTAACATATAATCCTTTATTATAAGATTAACAGACTTGATTATTTTTATTAACGAGCCGCTCTGGTAATTTTTAATCCATTTCTGTCAGTAACGTCTTTGTTTTGTTATTTTACCGATATTTTTAATGGTTTTCGCAAGCGGGGAAATAAAACCAGCAAAGGTAAACGGAAAGACGGTCGGTATAGGTATAGCCGGAGGAATTTTTAATTCGGAAAAAACGTTATTAAGATCGAACGGAACACGTTTAACTTTCGCGAATCCGGATTTGATGTTATCGGATGTTATGGTAACTTTAAATTCCTCGTAAAAGCCGAAAAAGAAATCCTTTTTCGTAATATGAGTATAATGGCGTTATATTAAACTTTCGATATATAACGAATAAATGCGTTTTAAAACGAAAAGGTAAGATACGTTAAAATGTTAAAGATAAAAAAAATGCGTGGCTGTATAAAAAGTAATAATATCGTTATTTACGTAATGTTTTTCGAATTCGATCAAATAATAAGTGATGTAACAGTCGAGAACACAAAAACCTTTGATTTTATCGTACGCGTTTGTATATATTTATTAAAATATTAAATCCATTTTAGATTTAGTTCCTTTATTATTTAGCTATTATAACTTATACCGAACTTTTAATCGGATAATAATTAATATTTTCGATATTAAGAATTAAGGTAGGTTTCTTTTTACAAAATAATAAATAATAATAAAGCTTAACTTTACGAATTAATAGCTTATATAACTATAACCTATTTCCGGTTCCTTATTACGTTTATTTAAGCGTTTTACGTTTTTTAATATTTATAATTACCATATCCTATATTATAAGAAGTTTTATTAAAAAGCCTGTTGTGATGGCTAAGGGGTTTAACCAATTATTAAACCTAGTCGTACGGTTTATATTGGCAGTAGTGTCGTGGGAAACTAAGCAATGATACGTTCTATAGTTACGTTTGGTAATAGCAGATTGTTAAAGGTAATCTGGGTAACTAAGTTGTATTATAAGCTGAAGCTATTTAGACTATAGAAAATAACGAGTGTATATATTTTCGACTAAAATTTAATGGATTATATGAGATTAAGATATCCATTTAAATCTATTACCATGGATTGTGTTGGATTAAGACATTTATTTAAATTTATGTTACGTAATCCTTTATCTTAAGTAGGGTGACCGTTTGCCGAGGCTAAGTTTGTATGCGTTGTAACATGATTTTCCCTTTTTATAATCTTTCCCCTTAAAGATTTTGCTTTCTTTGGTATGTACGTTTTTATTATGTTTGGTCGTATGCCTAATCGTAAACCTTGTAGCCCCTGAATTAAAAGAAGAGTACAGCTTTGCTTGCTGCTTATATTCGTATATTTGGATTCGAAATAATGCCGTATACGCTTTGTTTTAAAAATGGCTTGATTTATAAGTTGATTAACGATTTTCGTCGTTGTAACGAATGTGTCCGTTATCTAAACCGCCGATGCGATGGGTCCGGGCTTCCCTTATCTTTTTTTAATAATGTTAATAAAGAAAAGGACCGTTTTGATAAAGCTTAACAAACGGCCAAGGCTTTGTTAGTCGAAGTTTAACAAGATATGCAGAACGCTTTTTCGAAGATGAGAGAAGTTATTTCACGTCTGGATCGATTAAAGAAATAGTAAGCTATCCTTTATAAAAAGGTATTAAAATTAATTCGTCGTAACGTGGCTTTTTTGGACGAGCTAAAAGCGTAAAAACGCCTTAAAAAGAAACAGCGTTAATTATTTGCTGCTATTACTTCCTTCGAAACGGGAGGCATCCATTCCTTATAGGACCCCTTTTGGGATGGTTTCGACTTTAGCGCCGTCGATGTTGGTGAAAACTTTTCAGCGGCCGTTAGGCGTTTATAAGGTTTTTGGCGGGTTCCCAAATGTTCTCGGAATTTAGGTAATTTTTTCATTTGATTAGGTATTCAGTAAGTTTATTCTTCTTACGTATTTCAATAATCTTTTCTGCTTCATACGTTAATACATTCTTTCTTGCTTTTTTTTCGTATTTTGGGTTAATTTTAATGGTATTTGCAGCTAACTTAAATAAAAAAACATAAAAGATGAGATGGAGTTTAACCTTAGGTAATAGCTCTAATTCATAATTATTTTCTAAAAACTTTTTGATGATTTTATATAATCCGATATATTTAAAATCAAGTTTTTTATTTGGTCGTTTAGTTTAGATGTTTTTGGTAGCTAGGTAAACCATATCCTCCTTTTAAAAGGTTGGTCCTTTTAACCTTTTTTGGTTATAATATTTCTTTATTTAGTTACGTACGAATTCGTATTTTGTTTTTATCTTTACGTATAATTATTTAAGTTATTTTAATATAAGGATTACTTTGACCTTAATAAGACCTTCGCGCGTATCTTTATAATCTTTTAGTATAAAACCAAAATTAGCGTTCGCTAAAATCGTCTTGGTGCTCTCGTGGTAACTGGTATTATAAGCCAGCTATACGAGAGGTAACTTCTGAACCTAATCGTTTTATTCGTAGTTAATATAGCATCCTAAGTAAGCTTTTAATATTTAATTAATTCTTTCTGTTTCTGCGTCTGTTTAAGGTTTAAATACATTAAATAATTTGTAATTTAGGCCTAATTATGCCATAAGTCCTTACCAAAATTTCGAAATAAATATCGTTTTTTTATATAAAATAGTTTCCGTTAATAATCCATATATTCCTAAAATATATTTCCAAAAAATGTAAACTAATTATTTTACGTCTATGTCCTTATTATATAGTAAAAAAATAAATAAACTAAATAAATCGGTTAACGATTACAAAATTGCTGTTATAATATATGCCCGAAGCTGGATCTTCTAAAAATCAAAGCTTGGTAATAAAATCGAAAGTCATTAAATCCCATAATTACTCTGCAACTGGTAGTAGCTATAGCTCTCCATATGGTTTATGTCGTCGAGTCTTGCCTTGTTGCAAATATAGCATTATTATCGTACTTTCTTCATTACTAATTTCATTTTAAAAAAGTAATATATGCATTATAATCGTTTTAAAGTCTTATGGATCCCTGGGTATTCATATAATTGATGTTCGTATATATCTCGTACTAATATTTCCTGGCATTCTTCTGGGACCTATATCTTTTCACTCTCTGGTCCTTAAGTAAATTATTATTATATTTTTAGATTTTCTCATATAAATTAAAAGGTGCTGCTTTAATTATTACTATCTGTCGTAATTGCAAATATCCCTCTAGCGTAATATCGAAAATCTGATAATTAACCTTCATTACTTTTTCTTCGACGTTTAATCTTCGCCTAAATCCGTTTGCTTTGCCATTTTTTGATTCCTTTTAATAAATGATAACAAAGTCGTATTCCGCCAATTCTTCGGCGTAACGTAATTATCGTCTTGTAAGTTCCCTAGTAATGGTAAAGCGGGTAAGGTTTTTGTAGTCGGTATATACCTTAACTTAATAAACGTTTCCCTTAAGGTAATATCTAAGTTTTCGGAAGGCCTTAACGATGGCTATAAATCTTTTATTAGGGATGGCGTAATTTAACTTTACTCCTTTTAACTTATAAGAATAAAAGGCGATAAGGTATAAATGGTCTTAATCTTTACGGTATCCGGCTGTTACGTTTAAAGCATAATCCAAAACGTCAGTTTCAAATTTAACTAGGCGACTTAAATTATATATGATTAATACTGGTTCGCTAATAATCGCATCTTTAATCTTTTAGAAAGCGGTTTCTATCTTTAATATCCAGAAAACTTTGTTTCCTTTTTTTATCAGGTTAAATAATAGCGTAACTATTTTGCTAAAATTTCGAATAAAGTTTTTATCATAATTAACAAATTCAAAAAAGGCTTGCATTTCCTTAATTATAATAGGCGTTTCTTACTTCTGTACTACAGCGATCTTTTTAAGGTTTATCTTAATATATCCTAAGGTAGTAATATATCTTAAAAATTGCACTTTTTACGTAGAGAACTCGCTTTTTTTATTGTTAACTAGAAGGTTGGCGTTTTGTAAGGCTTGGAGAATTATATAAACATATCCCGCGTGTTCCTTTTTTTTTCGAATAAATAAGAATGTCGTTAAGGTAACAAATAACGAAAATGTTTAAATATTCCCTAAGCATATAATTAACTATCCGTTAAAAGATTGCTAGTACGTTCGTAAATCTAAAGGGCATAACGAAGTATTTAAAAAATCCGTACTTTATTTTAAAAGCTATTTTTTATTCGTATCCTGGCTTAATGCGGATCTAATTATATCTTTTTTTAAGGTTTAAGTTTATAAATTAATTTGCCCCATAAAGGCGATTTTTTATTTCATTAATTAAGGGTAACGGTATCCTATTTTTAACCGTAATATCGTTGAACTGTTTATAATTAATAATTAGGCGTAACTTTCCGTTTCTCCTTAATATAAAGAATATAGGGTATCCGGCTGATAAACTGGAACGTTATATATAATCTTTCCGAAGCTTGTTTTTAAGGTATTTACGTAATGCCTATAGCTTTATTTCGTTAAGGTTATAAATCCAATAGAATCTGGTCGATATCCCTTTTTTAAGGATTATCTTATGGTTTTATTCGTTATGTTCTGGTAATTTCGTTTCGAGTTCCTTACGAAATAATCGTTCATATCTATAATATTATGGGGGTACGTTAACTATGGTCTCTGGTTTTAGGGGCTGATGCTGTAGGTGATCGTCTATCTTTCGCAACTTTGTTCTAATAGTAGCGATAATACGTCGTTTCTTTATGGTGCCTTTATTTTTTCTTATTTTTTGTTCTTATAAATGGTAAGGTTTTTATCGTATCTTTATGCCTGCATTTATCGTTATCTTCGATCGAATGTTAAATCTTTTTCGTATCTTTCTTCTTTTTGTCGAATGGATATAAAGCGAACTTTACCTGGTTAGTTATTTAATCGATTAAAGGGTTATACTGGTATAGCTATAGTTTTCTAAGAATTATGTCGTAATTCTTTATTAAAACGATGTCGAAATTTGCTATTTAGTTTCGTTCGTTAACGAAGATTTCGAGGTAATTAATTTCGCGGCTAATCTTTTTATCATAATAGGGGAATGCTTAACCTTTTACGTTCTCGGCGATGTAAGGTTTCATCTTTTCCTTCTATGGTAATCGAAATCGGGTAATTATATCCGGCGTAATATAGTTACCTCCTGTTACTCCGTAATCCATAAATGCGGTAAACTAGTATGGTTTAATTTTTATTTGCCGGGTAATAAGGTCGTTTTTAACTTCTATTATCGTATTTAAAGCCTTTTTGGAAAGCTCCTACTGGCTTCTCCGGGTCTTACCATCCTACGGCTTTTTTATAGGTGGCGTTCGTCTTTTAATTTATCCTTTAACGCCTTAATACGCTTTTAACTTTATACGTTAAAGGCTTATAATTACTTCAACTATCTATCCTATCGGGATAAAATAACTTCGAATAAAAGGACCTATATCTAAAGATTTTCTTTATTAACATATTCTGGTTCGGAAGCTTTTTATCCCTCTTATCGTGTTTAAAACTGGGCATCATATTACCTTATGTCGTCATTCTTTTTCTAGATCTCATTTTTAATTTCCTATCGTTCGTTCGGGTCGTCCGTAAAAATCAAACGGAAGTTTAAGTTGTTAATTATTTTCAGTAATATTTTTATAAGTATCTGATAAATTTATTCTTTTTCCGTTTTATAATCGTACCAGCCGTAATAGTATATAAGGTCTTTATTTAAATAACTTTTCTTTTCGGGCTAACTCGTCGTTACCGTAATAATATTAATAATATCTTTTAAGGCGAATACCCTTAGGTATCTATATTACCGTTAATCTTTAAGGTCTTTTCCGGTTTAATTATGAAAGTCGAATCCTTAATTATATATTCGCGTAAGTTGTATTTTAATATACCGTTTTCCTTTTATATATCTTAGGTAAAAAATGTACTTGCATTAAATAACATAAAGTTTCCCGTATCGGTTTGGTTATCCTGAAAGTAGGTTCTTATCCTAACCTTGGTACTCCTTAATTTATGCGTTTAGTTCCAATTATTCGTATCGCTATCGCCGTTTTTTGGGGGGGAACGAGAAAGTAACTTATCTTTTAAAAGTTCCTTCCATCCGTTGTATTTCTTTAGCTATTAGGCTACTATAAATCCTGTAATAAGGGCTTGCTATTCCTAAATGGTTATTTGGGACAGCTTCTTCGCCTTTTATAATCCTCATTATACTTCCTTAAAAAAGCTATGGTTATCCTTAATTCTGATCACACTAATTAATCTGTTATCGTTTTCTTAGTTATTCCGAAGGGGTCATTAAAAAACTAATATCTAGATGTTTTGTCGTGGTTTTTTAAATACCTCGCATTAAAAAGCCTTATATCTTATCTTATTATAATTAAAGCACTTAATAATACGCCGGTCACGTTATTGGATTACGCGTAATTCCATAGGTCCTGGTATTATTCCATAAGATATATTTGTTCTTCGTAATATGCTGGTATTAAAGGGATATTTTAGCTTCTTATTTTAACGATCTTTGGAATAATGAATCCTTTAAGCATATTGCTGGTCGTCGATTTTAACTGCTATAACGATATAATCCACCAACTTTTCAGGGCGTTTATCCTTAAATAATTCTTTTTATGCCTTTTTTTTAGGTTATTAAAGAATATAACCATTAATGCCTTTTGCTTCTAATTAATCTTCGAGGTTAATCGGATAAAGGAATTGCCGTATTTAAAAGCTAATCCTTTTTACTTTAAATCCTTAATTTCTTTCGGTCTTACTTTTTTTATTTACTATTCCGAATACTTTTCTTAAATTTTTCTCAAATCTTTTATAATCGTTATAAATATTCGTAATCTTTATGGACCTTTGTTAGAAAGGTTTGGT
The DNA here is from genome assembly GCA_004154915.1 of Monosporascus ibericus. Taxonomy (NCBI): domain Eukaryota; kingdom Fungi; phylum Ascomycota; class Sordariomycetes; order Xylariales; genus Monosporascus; species Monosporascus ibericus. The sequence continues at coordinate 133,219 of QJNU01000067.1, read as the reverse complement.
AACTTACTTACGAAAAATAGGTTTAAACCAAAAAGCCGCGTTTCCGGTTAATTATTCTATAACAAACTGGATTCGAAAGGTAGGTATAATAAGTTTAATTAAAAAGTGCTTAAAGTAGGTACGGCATTTCGTAAGGAATTGTTATAACTTGGTGGTAGTTCCGTCGAAAAGAGTAAGGTTGGTAGGCTTTAGAATTTCTCCGGTTTTTTTGCCATAGGCCGTCTAAGTAGGTTATGGGGGTTGGGCTGACTAATCCGGTTAATCGGGCTGCTCCATGTTTGCTTATTTTGTTAATTCGACTCTCTGGGCTTCCAGCTATTCGCAAATCTTCTCGAATATATTAATAAGCTCGGTTGTATTATTAATAAGCTATGTAACCGTGTTAGTTAGCTAATAAAGTCGTCGTAAGGCTTCATTCTGGAAGAAACTAAGTTAAATCTCCTTATTATCGGAATCTATAAGGTTGTTTTCGGGCACCTAAAAGGTTTTTTTGGAAGCGGGCTTCTTACTGAAAACCATAATGTTAATAATATTAATTAAAGTTTAACAACATTATTAAACAAAAGCTTTTAATATATAACGGCTAAAAGGTTTAACCAACTATTAAACCTCATCGTACGGTTTATATTAGTAATAATATCATAGGAAATTAAGTAATAATACGTTTTATAATTACGTTTAGTAATAACAGACTATCAAAAGTAATTTAGATAACCAAGTTATATTCCAAGCTAAAGCTATCTAAACTATAAAAAATAATAAGTGTATATATTCCCGATTAAAATTTAATGGATTATATTAAATCAAGATATTTATTTAAATCCATTACCATGGATTATGTTGGATTAAAACATCCATTAAATCCATTACCAAGGATTATGTTAAATTAAGACATCCATTCAAATCCATCACCATAGATTATGTTGGATTAAGACATCCATTCAAATCCATGTCACGTAATCCTTCATCCCAAGTGGGGTGACCCTTTGCCGAGGCCAAGTTTGTGTGGGTTGTAACACCTGTCTTATCGAAATTTGCGATTGTAGCCCGAAAAAATTCGAACTATTGACGAAATGTTTTTAGATTTTCGTATAATATCCGTTAATAATCTATCTTTTAATTTAAACGCGTTTTAAGTTTTTTTTTTTTTTACCGTCGTACTAAGTTCGACGCCTAGTTCACCTTAACGCGTATCGCGACGCGCTGGACTAGTAGTAAATTCGTTATATCTTTAACATGCTAAAGCCGGATAGGAAACGTTCGCATATTTAGGTTAAGGACCTTTTCAATAATGGAATTCCTTTTGGTCGGCGTTAATTTTGGCAAATTAAGGATAATGTCGGTTCGGATGCGTCGACCGTAATATCTGACTTTGATAGTCGCCTCAGCAATGCCGTATATAGAACTAAGCTTTTTATAACTAAGTTTAGAGTTTTGTTTTTTAACTTGAACGGCTAGGTTTATCTTGGATTCTTTTATAAAACGTTCCATAACGTATATATTAAGTAATGAACATATAATGCAAGGTAATTGGAATGTTCAGAAAACCGAATCGCGAGCTTGTTTAAGTCGCGAGCTTATATGGACGTTAATAAGTTAAGCTTTGAGTTATTGATTTAGTTTTTCCAGTTTTCGAACTTTTTAAGTTATAATAATCATAACCTCTTTTAATTTTTTAAAAGGGAATTATTTCAAAGAATTACAGGTTGCTTATTAATAAATATATTATTGGAAGTCTTGTTTATAAACTAATAGAATTATGAAATAAAAACTTATAATATAAAACGGCTAATCGGTTTAATTAGTTATTAAACTTAAATCGTACGATTTCTATAAATAATAGTATTATAAAATATTAAGTAATAAAGTATGCGATGATTCCGTTTAATAATAGCAAATTATTAAAAATAATAAAACTTATTAAATTATATTACAAATTAAAAATTTCTATAAATTATAAAACGTAACGAAGATATATATTATAAGTTGAGATCCGTCTAAATCCGAAAATCTATTCGGATCCGTACTATTTACATTTATGCATCCACTTAGATCCGTACATTTATTCGGATCCATATTACGTGATTATGGTCGGTGTTGCCCAAGTCTTGTCTTGACCGTTCTCCTAGGGCCCTAAGGGGTTGGTTCGTAATATAAAAGATAAGTTAATTATCTAAATCAGGTTTAATAATTTATTATTATAAACCTAATTAACGCATAGTTTATTACAAAGTTTTTTATAAGATTGCTCCTATCATAAACCGACCAGCCGTCATAAAATAACCCTGTCGTACTAGAGATAAAATATTAAAAGGTAGGTACTGACGCCCTTTAATAGGTTGTTATTACGTTTTAAAAGTTAATATAATAACCTTTAAAATCCTTGTTTTTAACGTTATTATATTATTACTAACCTTATTCAACTCCAATTTTTAAGTTGCTAATTACGTAATTACATATACAAATGTAACGGGGGCACTAATACCGCTGCGCCACCAGAGTAAAAGGTCGGTGGAATGATCGCAATTATGGCAATCATTCTAGTGCGTATAGTTGTATAAGAGCTGCTACGGTAAACAAGGCGGTAATAACAAGTAAAAGAACAGTTTAGTTAAATTTACATAACTTTAAATAAAAGAAACGTTATTCTTGGGGTTAAAACTTAATTAAAAGTTTCGAGAAAAAGTGTTTAAGTATAACGGCTGGTCGGTTTAACCAACCATTAATGTTATGACCTAACGGTCTTAGCTACAACACACACAGTTGGACCTTTTCAGACTCCAACCCCGACCCAAGACCAAACGTCACGTAACTAGCTCAAAGGACTCAATAGCCTCCATTAATCCAAGGGCCTTAAGCTAATCGAGCCATAGGAGGGCTCAAAAGGACCTAAAAAAATTCAACTAACAAAGAGGTTTAAGCCGTTTAAGCACCTGAAGCTAAAATAAGGATATATACGTTCGTTATTACCAGAGCTTAAATTAATCTCCAGCTTATAATATAACTTGGTTACTTAGATTACCTTTAACTATTTGTTATTACCAAACGTAATTATTAAACGCATTATTACTTAGTTTCTTACGATATTACTGCTAATATAAACCGTACGATTAGGTTTAATAATTAGTTAAACCTTTTAACCGTTATACGTTATAAGCTCTTATTTAGCAATATTATCAAGCTTTAAGTAATACCTTTAATATTATATCTTTTAATAAGTAACCCGTCTTACAGAAACTTTTAAGATTCCCGAAAATAACCTTATAAACTTTGGCAATAAAAAGATTTAAGTTAATTTCTTTTAAGAAAAGGCCTTATAACGACTTAATTGGTTAATTAACGCGGTTACGTGTAACGAACCTGTCATACATCCGCCTGGAAGTATGAGCAGTATCCGAAATGGGGTCTTGATTTGCAGGTAACAATAGGGCGAGGAATAATTTACTAAGGGTTTGTTCGTTAAAAAGGTTTAAAGACTTTTCCTTTAATTAAAGAACGGTATAGTTACCTTTAATCGAAAGCTTAGATTAATAGTTAAGGAACGGAATTAAGTAGGTGCTATTTATAAAGGGAACTTGGTTTATATATATTCTTCTTATCTCCTTAAGGTCCCTGAAGCTTTTTTGTATGGTTCCTTAAAAGTCTTTGGATGGTTTCTGTTAACGCGATAAAGATCATTTTGTAGGGCCGAAATTTACCCGTTGGGGTTACTGTTTTAAGGTTTTATTTCTGGTTTGGGAGTTTTTCTTATTTCGTAACATTATTCCCTTTCTTATAGGATCTTTATCTTTAAAGATAAATAGGTTAGCCCCTTTTTTTCCTGGTTGGTTTTTTTTTCCTATGGTTTCTAATTAACTTGCCATTATGTTAAGTTTTTCGCAAAAACGTCTTAAGTCCTTTACCGATAGTAGGAAAAGTTTTGCGTTTTCTATTATTAATTTTGGTTACCTTATTATGCCGTGCGAACGTTACGAAAATCTGGGGTTAAAGTGTAAAATAATTAAAAGAAAAAAAAAGTGCTAATATTATTACGAGGTGAACGTATTATGTAAGGGTAATAACGTTTTTTTGGAATCGTTATAAAATATTCGATCGGAAAAAACGCGAATTAATAAAGAAAAAAGGGTAACTAAAGAAACGTTATTAAACTTTTAACGGTTGCAATCCGAGGTTACGGCGAGGCTAATTCGATTAAATCGATAGCAGGACTTTCTTTAACGCCGCGGGGTAAAAATAATTCGGCAGGGACTTCGTTTTATTAACGAATTAAAAAAAAAAAATAAGGAAAAGGAACGTTTACGGTAGGAATAGGCGCAATTGGTTTCGGATATCAGTTCCTTCGATTAAAACGTTACGGGTTTGGACTTAAACGAAGGACCTTTATCGTCCGCGACCTTGGCTGCGTTAAAAACGGTTAGTTAGGATTCTGCCGGTAAAACGTTTTAATTAGGTTTATCGTATTTATTAGGTGGTTAAGCGGTTTTTAAGTATTTTTTTCGTATAAGTATCCTTTCCATTTGATTAAATACTGAATTTTGTTTTTGATTAATTTGCAATTCAGTATTTTTTCGATTTTATCTTCGTCATCGTTTTTTCGATTTTTAAGGTTATCTTTAACGGGATATTCTTAAGTTCTGGTTTAAGTAAGGAAATATAAAAAATAAGGTATATCTTTATTATTTTGGGTAGTGATAATCGGTAGTTAGTTTTGGAAATGACTTTATTAATTTTAAACGGATTAAGTTTTTTAAAATTAAGCTTATCGTTAGGCCTTTTGGTTTTAATTTGTGAGATGTTCGACGTTACGTTTTGTTTTTAACGTAATAAGTAAACCTTATTTCGTTTTACTAGAATTGGTTCTTTAATTCTTTTCTTATTATAATATTAGATTATTTTTTATTGGAAAAAACGTAATTCGGTTTGTAAGCGAATTTGTATTATCTTGATTTCCGTTATTATTATTTCTGTTTTGGAAGTTATGGTGGTAATTATAGGAGCTTTATATGCCGGTTGTTCTGGTTGTTAGGTTACTGCCTTATATCCGTATATAGCTGTATAACGGAATATGCCCATGTTTTCGTTAATAAACGTATTATAGGTTACTTGTATTAATGGTAATAGCTTTACCTAATTATCTTACAGGAAGTTAATATAGCTTCGAAAGTATTATTCTAGGGTCTGGTTTAGTCGTTCCGTTTAATTATTTGTTTATGGGTAATAGGCTATCGAAAACTTAAGCCTTATACCTATTTGTTTAAAAAAGTTAATGCTAAATTTAAACGTAAAAAGCTTATTTCGATTAAAAATAATCTTTTCTAGTATTCCGTATTTGTTAAGGTAATGCCGAATACATATATAAGCTAATTATTTTGCCGTTATAGTTTCTTTAAAGGATAAAAAGTACCTATATTTAGTAAATCTGTTAACGATTACCTAAATTCCGTCGTATTTAACTTTAATAATTAAGTCCTTAAATGGAAAAAGGTTAATATTAAAATCTTAAGTTATGGTATTTTATGCCTTATTAGAAATGTTAATAAGTTGTAATAATTTATAGGGCTTATGGTATATTATCTTAGCTTAATTATAAATGTTGCAATTTTTGATAACTTTTTCAATTACCCGGCGTAATTTTAGGAAGTTGTACTTTTCCTATAACCGTCAGGTAGTTTTAAAGATTCCTTAATATTTATGTAGTAAGTTTTCGTGAAATTCCCTTACGAATTGTTCTTATTAATATTTGGGAACATAAATTTTGCCATAATATAATAACTGGTTTTTTAGCTATCTTTTTAATTATTAAATTTGTTTCTTTTTATTTATGTTATAAAAACCTTAAAATTATATTAAAATTTTAAGGGTTAATTTTTTTAAGATTTCGTATAATTGTATAGTACCGTTTTGATTATATTATAACATTTATATATTTTTTTTAAGAACTTTAAGATTATAATTACTTTTACGATTAGAAATATCCGCCTAGATATTTTTTTTTCCCCTTAATATAATATATTTTAAAGTTAAACCTGGATAAAAAAACTATCTAAGTTTTATATTATTTATTTAGTTTTTATATCTTTATAAATTAAATAAGGTTTTTATGATCGGAATAAATATTAAAAGGTTTTCTGATTTCGTTAAAAAAAAGCTTTTATTTTTTAAAAGCGTTAATAATTACTAGTAATTCCTTATCGTAAATTAGATATTTAAGTTTTGTATTTCGGAATATTTTCGAATAATAGGTTATTAAGTATTATTTATCGTTATTTTTTAACTATTTTAAGACGGTATTTAATACGTAATCCGACACGTTTATTTTTAAGCGTTTTTGTTTTTGTTTACGTTAGGTAGTTTTATTATACGTTTATTAATAATTACGTTTTTCAAGTTTTAGAATACCTTTTTTATATTCTTTAAGAACTTAAATTTTTTATTAACGTACTTTTTGGTAATAAATTCCGTTAATAATTTAATTATATTTCCGTATTTTTTAATTAGGCTTTATACGTATCCCGTAAATTTTAAGATTTATCGGATATCGGTAACGGTCGCCTTATTAAGGATATGTTAATCTTTAACTGCTTTTATTTTAAAGCGTTAAATTTGAATTTAACCGGGGGTAAATATATATCTTAAAAAATCTAACTTTTGTATATGCTATACGTTTTTGGCTGGGTTAATTTTAATATTTGCCTTATTTAGGGTTTTAAGTATTTAAACGACATGTTTTTTGTACTTTTCTAAAGTTTTGAAATAAATGAGAATGTCGTCGAGGTAAAAGAATACGAACTTATCCAGGTATTTTCGTAAAATGGTTATAATTAAACGTTAGAAATTAGCGGGGGCATTAGTAAGTCCCATAAGTATTACTTGGTATTCGTAAAGCTTATATATGGTTTTAAATACCGTTTTTTATTTTTCTCCTTAGGCTATTTTAATATGATAATAACCGTTTCGAAAATTAAGTATAATAAATTATTTAACTTTATTAACGTTTTCTTTTAATATATTTATAAAAGTTAAAGGGTATTTATTCTTAATCGTAATATCGTTTAATTATTTATAATTAATAACTTTTTTAAAAATTAAGTTTCCGTTTTTATTAATTCTTTACTTTTTATCTTTAGTTTTTAATATTATAAGGACGGGATATTTAATAAAAAAATCAAAAGGTTAAATATATTTTTTTTTAGATTAAATTAAATAGTTTTCCATAATACTTAACCTTTTAAGGTTTATATAATAAGCTTTGTAAAATTTAAGATAATATCCTTTTTTAATAAGTATTTAATAATCTTATTAACCGTATGGTAATAATTCGTGGTTTTTTTATCCTTAAATAGTTTCTTAAATCCTTAATATTTAGGTAGTATTATTTCGGCTTAATCTGGCACTTATACTTTTTTAATGATATAGCAGATTTTTTGTTCGTCCTTTTTAGGTAGTTTTTTGTTATTTTTTTAAAAAAGTATTTGGTATTTCCAGTTGATATGTAAATTGTTTGTTTTAAGCCATAGTATTCCCAAAATGATGTTATGTTCGGAAATGTCGGTAATATTTAACGAAATTCGTTTTTAATATCCTTAAATTAAAACGGAAAGTTTTTTAGTTTTTCGCAAAAGTCGTCCGTTTTTATATTTAAATAGGTTTCTGTTTATTATACGTAACTTGTAAAACTTTAACTTATATCTTTAAGAAACCTCATATCTTTTTGTCGCCGTAAGAAAAATAAAGTTATTTTCGGCTTTTAAGTCGATTATGGCTTTAAATATGTTATTTTTGTATTAAAGTGTAATTTCGATTTAGTTCCGTAATTCTTTTGTTGCTTCGTATAAGGTTTTATAAATTAAAACTTTTTAATACCTTATTTTCGAAGGCCTTTGGCGTTTTTTGACTTATGATAATATTTAGCCTAAAAGAATTTCTATTTGCGTACCTTTCGAATAGCGTATTTAATATATTGATCGTTTTTATATTTAAACCATATTTTCTTGCCATACTTGTATTTGGAGGTAATTGTTCTTTACGGGCTCGATTTTTGCGTTTCTTAAATTATTAAGTTAAAAATGTAAACCTCCGAAAAAGGTATTTCCATATCTAGAAGTTCGTGTTAAACGCAGAATATCGGGGAATAACATAAACATCCTTGCGATATGGCTTTCTGGCTTTGTTTTAATTCGGGATGTAGGTAACAGGACCTAGGGTATTCTGGCTATCGGGGAGTTTCTGTGCATCTGCACTTATCATCTGGTTCGGTGGGTATCTCTTCGTTCTATCTAGGCCAAAAGTCGTTATCTTTTTTGGCTTTGAAATGTACGAGACAGTCGTCGACGTAACAAGCGGTAAAGTGCAACGATTTATGCTGGTTTTTTCGGGATCTGGTATATACCGTGCATTCGGGGAGCTCGTAAAGCTCCGGGGATAACTGTCCGTGGTTATTAACGTCGGGTCGGAACTAACCATTTTTATTATGCATTTTATACTAAGATGTATCAAGATGGCAGGAGCATCCTAGCTTTATGGCTATCCTGGAAGTCGTTTGTCCGGGGTGATATTTGCAGGCTTTAACCTTAAAATCCTGGTAAATGGGATAATTTTTATACTTTAAAATGTCGTTCTGGATTTAAGTGGTGGTGGCAATAGTAAATTCTGGCTGGAAAGAAGTCGAACTAACTTTATTTTTTTCTTTTTTTGTCTTATTATCGGTTTTTTATTTAACCGCTTTAGCTTTTTTTTGGGATTAAAAAATCCTTTCCCTTTTGGAGTTCCTTTTTGCAGGAAAGCGATACTTACTTTTGAAATACCCCTTTTTGTTATAATTAAAATATTTAATGTTGGACTTATTTTTTTAAGGTTCCTTCGAAATAATGCTTACTTCCTTTTAAGGCTTACCCTTATTTTTTTTGGTTCGGCTATTAAAACATTTATCGTTATTTCGTTTATTAATTCTTTATTTCTTAAGGTACAGGTTAAAGATGCGTCGGTCGGTAATAATTACTTTATCGGTATATTCCTTAAAGGATCCTATCTTAAGTACCATATATATTTCGTTTTTAATTTAAGGTTTCAAGCCGTCGTAAAAGGGATAGAATAACGCGTTTTCGGATAAATTGGAAATTACGGCCAAACGGTTAAATTTTGTCGTATATTTTGCAGTTAACTTGATTTAATAAAGAAGGTATAATTATTTTATTACGTATTATTTTTTCTTTAAATCTTTAAATATAATTCGTATTTAATTTTCGAAATATCGGTAATCGTTAAAGATATAATTAATAATATTTAAAGATTCCTGAAGGTAATTCTTCAAGTAATCCTTTATAATAAGTTCGAATTATCAGAAAACCTATCTAGTAAATAATTAAAAAATGGCCATTATTTTTTAATAATTTTCCGTTAAAAAGCTTTAGTGAAATTTAAGGTAAGTTTTAACTTAAACGAGGAATCTTTTCATATTTATAATCCCGTTATAGGGCTTTAGGATAATTAGTTTATAACCCTTAATTTCCGGCATTTCATGGTAATTAGGGGGTGGGATAATGGTTTCGCGGTACCGATTAAGGCCGAATAATAAGGGTGCTAAGGTTTTTTTTTTTTTCTTTGGGTGGGTTAAGTCATTCTTTTTCTGGAGGGTTGGGGTTTTTCTTCTTTATCCTTCTTTAAGGCTTGGATTTTGCGCAACAGGATTTCCATTTTCTCTTTAGGGAAAAGCGTTTTCTTTTTTCCTTTTGGACCTTAAGGTTCCTGGACCTCTGGTTTTTTTTTCCTTTTCCGAATCTTCCTGGACCTTAATAATATCCTTTAAAGCCGGGGTTAGATATTAGGTTTAAAAGGAAAAGGGATTTCCTTTACCTCGGATTATAGGAGGCATAATATAATTAATTAATTAAAGAATTTCTTCGATAAAAAGTAAATTATTTAATCTGGTTATTAATTCCTTACTGGCTTATAACGGAAATCGGGTGTATTATCTGTTTTTTAAACGTCGTTTTGTAATATCTTTATTAAGTTCAAAAGAGCTTATGCTTAATTAGGCTTAAAATTATCTATCGGTTATTAATTAAGCAGTTATTAAAATATAACGAACTTATTATATATCCGCCTAGAAGTATAAATAATATCCGAAATAAGGTTTTAATTTGCAGGTAATAATAAGGCGAAAAATAATTTACTAAGGGTTTGTTCGTTAAAAGAATTTGAAAACTTTTCCCTTAATGAAAAAACGGTACAGTTACCTTTAATTAAAAGCTTAAATTAATAACTAAGGAACGGAATTAAGTAGGTGCTATTTATAAGGGGAACTTGGTTCATATATATCCTTTTTATCTCCTTAAGATCCCTAAAGCCTCTCTATATGGTCCCCTAAGAGGTTTTGGGTGACCTCTGTCAACGCGACAGAGATCATTTTATGCGGCCAAGATTTACCCGTTAGGGTCACCTTCCTAGGGTCTCATTTCTGGTCTGGGAGTCTTTCCTATTTCGTAACATTACGTAACTTACTAACGATAAAATCAAGTTTATCAACATACTTAAAAAGACCCTTAAAGAGCTAAAAGCTTAAAAAGTCGAATTAACAAAATAAGCAAATATAAAGCAGCCCGATTAACCGGCTTAATTAACCTAACCAGTATAACCTAGTTATACAACCTATGGCAAGAAATTTGGAAAAGTTTTAAAACTTACTAAGCTTACCTTTTGTAACGGAACTATTACCAAATTATAATAGTTTTTTACGAAATACCGTATTTACTTTAAGTATTTTCCTATCGAATTTGCAATACTTACCTTTCGAATTTAATTTGTTAGAAAAATAGTTAACCGGAAACGCGGTTATTTAATTTAAGCTTACCCTTCCTAAGTAAATTACCAAACCCCCTTAATAAAAGTCCGCGGAAACTACGAACATCGAGACCAATTACGAAAGATTTAAAACAAAATAAGAAAAGCATTCGGTATAATGAATAAAAAAACCAAAGCTAAAAAAAAATTAAAAATCTAAAGCAAAAAAGATCAATTTCCGAATACGGCAATTCCTTTATTTAACTAGCTTCGAAGATTAATTAAGAACAAAAAGCATTAATACTCACATTCTTTAATGACCTAAAAAAGAAGGTACAAAAAAGATTAGTTAAAAATAAACGCCCCAAAAGGTTGGTAAATTATATCGCCATGGCAGTCAAAATCGACGACCAGCAGTACGCCTGGAAAACCCGACATTCCAAAAACCGGCAAAATAAGAAACTAAGGCACCCCCTTAATAGCAACGCGCCACAAAAAACGAACATATCCTATAAAACGGTGCTAAGACCTATAAAATTAGGCGTAATTTAGTAACGCAACCCGCGCACTATTAAATGCTTGAACTATAACAAAATAAGATATAAGGCCTTTTAATATAAAGTACCTAAAAAGTTACCACAAAACACCTGAATACCGGTTCCACCAAAACCCTTTCGAAATAACCAAGGAAACGATGATAAATTAATTAATATAATGAGGATTAAGGATAACCATAATCCTCTTAAGGAAATATAACAGGAATTATAAAAAGTAAAAAAGCTATCCTAAACAGCTATTTTGGAATAACGAGCCCCTACTATAGGACCTATAATAACCTAATGGCTAAAAGAATACGACGGATAAAGAAAACTATCAAAGGATAAGCTACTTTTCCGCTTTCAGAAAAACCGCGACAGTAGTACGAACAATTAAAACTAAACGTATAAATTAAAAAGTACCAAGGTTAAGACGAAAGCCTACTACCAAGACAACCAGACCGATACGGGAAACTTTATGCCATCCAGTATAAGCGTACCCATTACCTTAGACATATAAAAGAAAAACGGTACATCGAAAAGCGACTTCCGCGAATATACGACCAAGGATTCGATTTCTATAATCAGACCTGAAAAAACCCTAAGAAGCAACGGTAATACAGACACCTAAAAATCTTCGCCTCGGAAGATACCGTTAACATCATTACGGCAGCAACAAATTAACCTAAGTGAAAAAGCTACCCGAATAAGGACCCCATATGCCATTACGGATAATACGATTACAAAACAGAAAAAGAATAAATCCACCAGATAGTCATAAAAGTATCCTTAAAAGTAATTAATAACCTAAACTTCCGCTTAACCTTTACGGATAACCAGGATAAGAAACAAAAAATTAAAAACGAAATAAAAAAAGAAACGAAAACATAAAGTAACGCCCAGTTCCAAGCACGACAAAAAGGGCAAAAAACCTCCAAACCAAAATATATTAGCAAAGAAAACTTCCAAACATAATTCCTTTTACTTAAAGCTACTTTACGCAGGCAGGAAGAATAACTAAAACAACTGAAAACCTTTAACGCACAAAACCAAAAGCGCATTAAAGCGCTGGAGGATAAGTTAAAAAACGAACGCCACTTATAAAAAAGTCGTAAAATAATAAAACCCGGAAAACCCAGCAGAGACTTCCTAAAAGGGCTTTAAACGCAACGATAAAAACTAAAAATAACCTTATCACCCTATAACTAAAAATTAAAACATATTAATTTACCGTATTTATGAACTACGGAATAATAAAAGGTAACTATATTACCCAAAATATCATTAATTAACTTCGATTACCATAAAAGGAAAGAATTGAACCCTACATCGCCGAAAACGCAAAAGGTTAAGCATTCACTTACGATAACGAAAAGATCAGCCGCGAAATTAATTACCTTAAAATCTTCGTTAACGGACGAAACCAAAAAACAACCTTCGATATCGTTCGGATAAAGAATTATAATATAATCCTCGGAAAACCACGGCTATATCAATATAACCCCTTAATCGACTAAACAACTAGCCAGGTAAAATTCGCTTCACATCCACTCGACAAGAAAAAACAAAACACGAAAAGATCTCAATACTCGATCGAAAATAATAACGAATGCAAGCATAAAAACAAGACAGAAACCTTACCACCTACAAAAACAAAACACAAGAAAAAATAAGGGCATTACAAAAAAATACAACACATCATGGTTACCAGCAAAACAAAGTTACAAAAAATAAACAATCACTTATAACATCAACCCTTAAAGCCAAAAACCATAACTAACGTACCTTTACAATACCATAAATATAAACAACTATTTCGAAAAAAACTCGAAACAAGATTACCGGAATACAACGAATAAAACCATAAAATAATCCTTAAAAAAAAGACATCGACCAGATTCTATCCAATCTACAACCTTAACGAAACGAGACTACAGGCATTACGTAAATACCTTAAAAATAAGCTTCAAAAAGGTTATATACGACGTTCCAATTTATCGGCCGGATACCCCATATTCTTCGTACCAAGGAAAAAGGGAAGCTACGCCTGGTTATCGACTATAAATAATTAAACGACATTACGGTTAAAAATAAAATACCGTTATGCTGAATCAACGAAATAAAAAACCGTCTTTACGGAATTAATTGATTTATAAGCTTAAATCTTAAAAAAGGATATAATCAAATTCATATCAAGTTAAAACATAAATAAAAAACAACCTTTAAGACAAAATACGAACTTTTCGAATACCTCGTTATACTTTTCGGACTTACAAACGTACCAGCAACCTTGAACGGATAATTAATTATATACTTAGGAAGTACTTAAATATTTTCGTTATTTGTTACCTCGACGACTTTTTCATTTACTCGAAAAATAAAAAGGAATATATAAAATACGTTCATATAGTTTTCCAAACCCTACAAGACGTTAACCTCCTAATTAACAACGAAAAAAATTAGTTCCATACATAAAAAGCGGAATTTCTAGGACATATCATCACCCCAGGATACATCAAAATGGACCCCAAGAAAATCGCTATAATACAGGAATAAAAGACGCCTATTATAGTTAAGGAAGTACAAACCTTCCTTAGATTCGCCAACTATTACAAAGAATTCATTCGAAACTTCAGCAAAATAGCTATGCCATTATCTAATCTAACGAAAAAAGGAAATAAATTTCTTTAAACGACAAAACGAAAACCACCTTTTAAAAAATCAAAGATACGATTACTAGCGAGCCGGTACTGATTATGTACAACCTAAGCCGCACAGTTAAACTTAAAACCAACGCCTCGGATTACGCTTTAGGCATAATAATAAGATACCGTAATAATTAAGGCCATTTATACCCCATCGCCTTTTACTTTTACAAGTTAAAAAAAAGCAAAATTAAATTACGCCATCCCTAATAAAGAATTTATAGTTATCGTTAAGGCCTTCCGAAAATTCAGATATTGCCTTAAAGGAAACCTTTACCAGGTTAAGGTATATACCAACTACAAAAACCTTACCCGCTGTACCACCATCAAAAAGCTTACAGGACGATAATTATGTTACGCCGAAAAATTAACAAAATACGACTTTATTATTATTTACCAAAAGGGATTAAAAATTAGCAAAACAAACGCATTTAAATAAAAGACCAGATTTCGAAGAAAAAATAATCAAAATTAATTACCAGATCTTCAATATTATATTAAAAACGTATTTGCAATTAAGACAAATAACAATAATCAAAATAGAACCTTTCGATTTATACCAGAAAATCCAGGAATATAACGACAATTTACTTAAGAACTAAAAAAAGAAAGAAACATAAATCCCAAAAGAATACTAGGAAATACTAGTAAAAGAAAAATACGAATATTAACTATACGGATACCCAGGGATCCATAAAACCTTAAAACAACTATAACGCACTTATTATTTTCTTAAAATAAAATTAGTAATAAAGAGAATATGATAATAATACCACATCTATAACAAGGCGAGAGCTCGACGACACAAACCTTACGGAAAATTACAACTATTATTAATCGCAAAGCGATTATAAAATTTAATTACTTTCGATTTTATTACTAAACTCCCACTTTTGAAAAACCCAGTTCTGAGTATATATTATAACAGCATTTTCGTAATTGTTAACCGATTTCCTAAATCTTCCTATTTTTTACCATATAATAAAAATATAAACGCCGAATAAATAACTTACATCTTTTTAAAACATATCTTAAAAGTATACGGATTACTGTTACGAGAACAGTGTTCTCGTCCCAAGGTCTTACCTTTAAAGCCTAGCGCGGGAGTGCGCTACGGCTAAAGGTCGGCCAAGGGGCTTGGCCCTTAAGTGATCTAGGTAATCTAGGTGATCTGGGACTAGATTACATAGATCACATATATCCACGACATACTTATTAAAAGATAATTGGATATATAACGAACCGGTCTCCTATATAAATAACACCTATTTAGTTTCGCTTTTTAATTATTAATCTAAGCTTTCGACTAAAGGTAACTATACCGTTCTTTAATTAAAGGAAAAGTCTTTAAACCTTTTTAACGAATAAACCTTTAGTAAATTATTTCTCGCCCTATTATTACCTGTAAATCAAAACCCTATTTCGGATATTACTTATATTTTTAGGCGGATATATAATAGGTTCGTTATATTTTGATAATTTCTTAATTAATAGCCGACGGATAATTCCAAGCCCAATTGGGTATAAGCTTTCCTAAACTTAATAAAGACGATATTACAGAACGACGTTTAAAAGATAGATAGTATACCCGATTCCCGTTATAAACCGGTAAGAAATTAATAACCAGATTAAATAATCTACCCTTTATCGAAAAAAGTCCTTAATTAATTAATAATATTATACCTTTTATAACCTGTAACAAAGGAAAACCTTCTTCTTCCTAAACCTAATAACCAACCCCAGCTCCAAAGGACATTATTAAGGTTTAGGGAAATTCGGAAAAAAAAGAAAAGCTAGTAATTTAAAAACCTTAAGGCTTAAAGGGAAAAAAGAAAAAGCTTTCCTTTAAGGAAAAAATAAAAATCCTATTACGCAAAATCCAAACCCTAAAAAAAGATAAAGAAAAGAGACTTTAACTCCTTAAAAAAAGTATGGCTTAATTTACCCGAGGAATGGAAGAAAGAACCCTAGCACCCTTATTATTCGGCCTTGATCGGTACCGCGAAATTATTATCCCACCCCTTAATTACTACGGAATGCCGGAAATCAAAGGTTATAAGCTAATTACCCCGAAGCCTTATAACGGAATTATAAATATGAAAGGATTTTTTGTCCAAGCTAAAACTTACCTTAAGTTTTATTAAAATTCCTTAATAAAGGATTATTAAAAAATAATGGCCATTTTCTAATTATTTGTTAAACGAATTTTTTTATAATTCGAATTTATTATAAATAATTACCTAAAGAATTACCTTAAGGAATTTTTAGATATTATTAATTATATTTTTAGCGATTACCGATATTTGGAAAACCGAATACGAACTATGTTTGGAAATTTAGATAAGGAATAATACGTAATAAAATAATTATACCTTTTTTATTAAACCAAGTTAGTAGCAAAATATACGACGGAGTTTAACCGTTTAGCCGTAATTTCCAATTTATCCGAAAATGCGTTATTTTACCCTCTTTACGATAACTTAAAACTTTAAGTTAAGGATAAAATATATGTGATATTTAAAACAGGATTTTTTAAGGAACATACCGATAAGGTAATTATTATTAACCGACGTACTTTTAACTGGTATCTTAAGAAAAAAAAACTAACAAACGAAATAAAGATAAAGGTTTTAGTAGTTAAATTAGGAAGGATAAAAGCAAGCTTTAAAAGGAAGTAAGTATTATTTTGAAAAAGCTTTAGAAAAATAAATCCAATATAAAATGTTTTAATTATGGCAAAAAGAAACATTTTAAAAACGAATATCGTTTTTACATTAAAAGGAACTTTAAGAAAGGAAGGATTCCATAACTTTAAAAAAAAGTTAAAGCGGTTAAATAAGAAACCGATAATGAAGTAAAAAACGAAAAGAATAAAATTAACTCGATTTTTTTTTAGCTAGAATTTATTATTACTACCATTATTCAAATCCAGAACGATATCTTAAAGTACGAAAATTATTTTATTTGTTAGGATTTTAAGGCTAAAGCTTATAAGTATTACCCCGGATAAATAGCCTCCGGGATAATTATAAAGCTAGGATACTCCTGCCATTTTAATACATTTTAGTATAAAATGTACGATAAAAATGGTCAATTCCGACCCAACGTTAGCAACTACGGATAGCTATCTCCGGAACTTTACAAACTTCCCGAATGCATAATACATACCAGATCCCAAGAAAATTAACATAAATCGTTGCATTTTACCGTTTGTTACGTCGACAATTATTTCGTATATCTTAAAGCCAAAAAAGATAACGATTTTTAGCTTGGATAGAACGAAAAGATACCTACCGAACCAAATAATAAGTGCAGATGCACAGAAACTCCCCGATAACCAAAATACCCTAAATCCTGTTACTTACATCCCGAATCAGAATAAAGCCAGAAAGCTATATCGCAAAAATATTTATGTTATTCCCCGATGCTTTACATCTAACACGAACTTCTAGATGTAGTAATACCTCTTTCGGAGGTTTACATTTTTAATTTGATAATTTAAAAAATACAAGAATCGAACCCGTAAAAAATAGTCACCTCCGAATGTAAATATGGCAAAAGAAACATGGTTTAAATGCAAAAACGATTAATATATTAAATACGTTATTTAAAAAGTACGCGAATAAAGACTTTTATAAACTGGATATTATCATAAATTAAAAAACGTTAAAGGTTTTCGAAAGTAAAATATTAAAAAGCCTTAATTTATAAAATCTTAGATAAAGCAATAAAAGAATTACGCAATTAAATCAAAATTCCACTTTAATATAAAAATAGCATATTTAAAGCTATAATCGATTTAAAAGTTAAAGGTAACTTTATTTCTCCCGCAACGGCAAAAAGATATTAAGTTCCTTAAAAATATAAGTTAAAATCTTACAAGTTACGCATAATGGACGGAAGCTTATTTAAGTATGAAAACGGACAAATTTTGCGAAAAATTAAAAAACTTTCCGTTTTAATCCAAAAATATTAAAAACGAATCTTATTAAATACTGCCGACATTTCCGGATACGATATTATTTTGGGAATGTTATGGCTTAAAATAAGCAATTTATATATTAACTGGAAATACCAAATACGTTTTTAAGAAAGTAACAAAGAATTACTTAAAAAACGAATAGGAAATTTGTTATATTATCAAAAAAGTACAAGTGGCAGATTAAGCCGAAATAATACCACCTAAATATCGAAAATTTAAGAAATTATTTAAGGATAAAAAAGATTACGAATTATTATTATACGGTTAATAAAATTACCGAATACCCATTAAAAAGGGATATTATCTTAAATTCCATAAAACTTATTATATAAACTTTAAAAAGTTAAAAGCATTATGGAAAATTATTTAACTTAATTTAAAAAAAGGATATATTTAACCTTTTAATTTTCCTATTGGATATTCCGTTTTTATAATATTAAAAATTAAAAATAAAAAGCAAAAAATTAATAAAAACGGAAACCTGGTTTTTAAAAAAGTTATTAATTATAAATAATTAAATGATATTATAATTAAGAATAAATATCCGTTAACCTTTATAAACATATTAAAAAAAACGTTAATAAAGTTAAATAATTTATTATATTTAATCTTCGAAACGGTTATTACCGTCTCAAAATGGCTTGAATAAAAAAATAAAAAACGGTATTTAAAATTATATATAAGTTTTACGAATACCGAATAATATTTATAGGATTTATTAATACCCCCGTTAGTTTTTAACGTTTGGTTATAACTATTTTACGAAAATACCTGGATAAGTTCGTATTCGTTTACCTCGACGACATTCTTATTTATTCCAAAACTTTAAAGGAGCATAAAAAGTATATCGTTTAAATATTTAAAACCTTAAATAAGGTAAATATTAGGATTAACCTAGCTAAAAACGTATAATATATATAAAAACTAGACTTTTTAGGATATACATTTACCCCCGGCCAAATTCACATTTAACGCTTTAAAATAAAAGTAATTAAAAATTAGCCCATTTTTAACAAAACGATTATTACCGATATTTAATAAATTTTAAAATTTACGGAATACGTACGAAACCTAATTAAAGGATACGAAAATATAATTAAATTATTAATGAAACTTATTACCAAAAAGTACGTTAGTAAAAAGTTTAAATTTTTAAAAAATATAAAAAGGGTATTCCAGATTTTAAAAAACGTAATTATTAATAAATCTATAATAAAATTACTTAACGTAAATAAAAAAAAGCGCTTAAAAATAAACGTTTCGGATTACGCATTAAGTACCGTCTTAAAATGACTAAAAGATAACGATAAATAATATTTAATAACCTATTACTTAAAAGTATTTCGAAATATAAAACTTAAATATCCGATTTACGATAAGGAATTATGAATAATTATTAACGCTTTTAAAAAATAAGAACTTTTTTTTAACAAAACTAAAAAACTTTTTAATATTTATTCCGATTATAAAAACCTTATTTAATTTATGAAGGTATAAAAATTAAATAAACGATATAAAATTTAAATAATTTTCTTATTAAAATTTAACTTTAAAATATATTATATTAAACGAAAAGAGAATATTTAAGCGAATATTTTTAATCATAAAGGCGATTATAATCCTAAGATTTCTAAAAAAAGCATATAAATGTTATAATATAACCAAAACGGTATTATATAGTTATGTAAGATCTTAAAAAAATTAACCCTTAAACTTTTAACATAATTTCGAAATTTTTATAATATAAATAAAAAAAAAGAAATTCAACAGTTAAAAGGATAGCTAAAAAGCCAGCTATTATACCATGGCAAAATTTATGTTCCCAGAAATTAATAAGAATAATTCGTAAGGGAATTTTATGAAGACTTACTATATGGATATTAAGGAATCTTTAAAATTACCTGACGGTTATAAAAGAAATATAACTTCCCAGAATTACGCCGGGTAATTAAAAAAGTTATTAAGAATTATAATATTTATAATAAAGCCAAGGCAATATGCCATAAACCCTATAAATTGTTGCAACTTATTAATATTCTTAATAAGGTATGGAATATTATAACTTAAGATTTTATTATCAGCCTTTCTCTATTTAAGGACCTAATTACTGGAGTCGAATATAACGGAATCTGGGTAATCGTTAACAGATTTATTAAGTATGGGTATTTCTTACCTTTTAAAAGAACTATAACGGCAAAATAATTAGCTTATGTATTTATTCGGCATTATTTCGATAAATACGGAATACTAAAAAAGATTATTTTTAATCGAAATAAGTTTTTTACGTTTAAGTTTGGTATTAACTTTTTTAAATAAATAGGTGCAAGGCTTAAGTTTTTAATAACTTATTACCCATAAATAAATGGTTAGACGGAACGGCTAAATTAAACCCTGGAATAATACCTTTAAAGTTATGTTAATTATTAGCAAGATAATTGGGTAAAGTTGCTATCATTAACATAAGTGGCTTATAATATGTTTATTAACGAAAATATGGGCATATTTCCCTATATAGCTGTATACGGATACGAGGTAGTAACCTAACGATTAGAACAACCGGCATATAAAGCTTTTGCAATTATTACCATCGTTCCTAAAGTAGAAATAATGGTAACGGAAATTAAGATAATATAAGCTCGTTTATAAACCGAGTTGCGTTTTCTTTAGTAAAGAATGACTTAGTATTATAACAAGAAAAGAATTAAGGGATTAATTCTAGCGAAAGAAGATAAGGTCTATTGGTTACGTTAAAAACAAAACGTAACGTCGAACATCTCATAAATTAAAACTAAAAGGTTTAACGATAAGTTTAATTTTAAGAAACGTAGCCCGTTTAAGATTGATAAAGTTATTTTTAAAACCAACTACCGACTGTTATTACCTAAGATAATGAAAATATACTTTATTTTCCATATTTCCTTACTTAAACCAGTACTTAAAAACGTTCCGTTGGAGATAAGTCTGGAGATCGAAAAAGATAATAATAAGTCCGAAATCGAAAGAATACTGGACTATAAAATGGTTAAAAACAAAATTTAGTATTTAATCAAATAAAGAGGATATTTACACGAAGAAAATATTTGGGAATTATTTAACTACCTAACGAATACGATAAACCTGGTTAAGACGTTTTACCGACAGAATCCTAACCGACCGTTTTTAACGCAGCTAAGGTTGCAGGTGATAAAGGTTTCTTACTTAAATCTAACCCTACGGCGTTTTAATCGAAAAAAGTAGACGCCTTTATTATGGCATTTATTTCGGAAACAAGTTATGTTTATTTTACTTCTATTTGTCGCTTTTATTTTTTTATTTTTTCCCGTTCTTTTAATTAATTTAATTTTAAACCTTCCTTTAACATTTTTAATGCCCGTTTTTTAAGGAGATCTTATTAAAAACGTAAGCGTTTTAATTTTCTAATAAACTTTTTCGATTTTTCATTTTAATAACGTTTTAATTCGTTTAGTTCCTTTTCCGCTGCTTTTTGGTACGCCAAAAAACTGTCCTTAACCTTCCGCTGTTTCTTTTAAAAACGCTCCTATATTTCGTTCATTTTTTTTAGGGAATTTATGATCAAGACGTTGTAGGAAAAACGTTAATAACGAATGTAATTGTTGCAACTTAAGTACTTCAAGGCGTAAAAATATTCGGTTTCGCTAAGTCGAACATAATAAGAATACGGAAAAGCCTTAATACCAAATTTTTTAATTAAGTTAACACGATCATCCCGAAAATCGCGCTGGTTTAAACGAAGCTTTCTTTTTTGTTTCTTAATACGGCCTGACATAATAAAAGTTAATTAAGTCCAGAAGTGGGTTTAGAAAAAAAAAACGACTTACTGTTTTTATTTTTAGAACAAAGATCCTTAGAAAAGGGAAATAATATTACGAAAATAATATTTTCGTCCCAAGGTCTTACCTTTAAGGCCTAATGCGGGAATGCGCTACGGCTAAAGGTCGGCTAAAAAGCTTAACTTTTAAATGATCTAGGTAATCTAGGTAATCTGGAACTAAATTACATAAATTACATAAATCCACGATATACTTATTAAAAAACAATTAGATATATAACGAACCGGTTTTTTATATAAATAGTACTTACTTAATTTCGCTCTATAGCTATCAATTTAAGCTCTTAACTAAAGGCAATTACACCGTTCTCTAATTAAGGGAAAAGTCTTTAAACCTTTTTAACGAATAAACCCTTAATAAATCATTTTTCGCCCTATTATTACCTGCAAATCAAGACCCCATTTCGGATCACCTTTCCTTCTAAATATCATCCGTACGCTTGCTACTGTTAGTACTAAAGCGTACATCACACACATTACCTTAACACTTGACGTTAGTACCATTAATAAACCTAAAACACCAAGGCCGTAATCTCGCGATAAACGCGTTTTGGCTCTTACAAAACAACTTATAAGCGGAAATAACGGCCCCTAATACCCCCCAAAAACCTATCGTGGTCGACGACGACGCGGCCCAGCATACCGGTTCGCCTAAGCCATTTACCCCCACAAATCTACAGCGGAACAAAAAGAAAAAGACGTCTAAAGATGCGTTTACTTCTAAAGCTAACCAACCCGGAAAAACCGCTCCCCAAAACCCTTCCACAAATATAACATCTTTAGCCCTAATAGCCCAGCTCGGCAAAATAAAACGACAGGCACAAACCAAAAAGCAGGTCATCTACGACCTGGCAAAAACTCTGGACTTATTAATAAGTTCTTATAAAGAGAACCATCTAACAAAGCATAAACGTTAGGCTAAAGGCCTGGTCGAAATGTTAATGGGCTACCTAAATACGGCAATATTTTCCGCTACCGGTAAAGCACTTTACGCACCCATCCGCCTAATAAGCTTTTATCTTACCTCTAACGAAAAAATGCGGATAATTACAGCCTTAAAACAGGTTTTATAAGTTAAAATTTTAAACTTTATATCCAGCGGTAACGTTACCTTAGCCCGGACCAATATTATACGAAAAATAACGTTTATTTCGGCATAATAAAAGGTTAAGGACGATATCCGGATATTTATCCGCCTAAACGGAAAGCGGAAAGCATATAGGGAAAACCCCTTTACTTTAAGGGCCGTTTTATACAAAGAATTCTACGACTTCGGACTTACCTTTACGGATATCCTACAAATCCAACCTACCAAAATTAAATGGATTATTAAAACGGCTTTTAAGCGAATCCGAAATTTGCTAATAAACCCGGATAATAAATAACGCGTCGGCAGGGTAATAAATACCGATATAATGGAGCTCCCAGAATATTAGTATATATATGCGGTTATTAACGTACCCTTTACGTTCCTATCATATATAACGCCAGGAGAAATCATCGAAACATCCGACGTAATAAAGGATAAGATATATGCTTAAATTAAAAAGCATCCGGTTAAAGCAAAGCCCTTTAAGTACGGACCAAATCCGTATACCGGATTAAGCACCTGGATTATTTCATTCCGGGAGCCAGTTCGCCCTTTCCGCCTTTTTAATAATAACGGGCTCGCTAAAATTATAAATAAGAAAACCCTTATTAAGATATACAACTCCGGTTATTAAAAGTACTGCATTACCAGGCGATACATAAAAACGGTTCGATGTAATAAATATGGGGACAAATTAAACAATTACCCGGATACAGCCGAACCTTATATAAAGGCGCTTAAATACGCTAATTATAACGGGCCCTTCCCAGCAAGCTATACAAGGTGCGTAACGGTACCAAAAAAGGAAAAGGGATAATTATTAATCCTTACGAAGAAATAGTTTTAAGCGATACGTAAGGCAGGAGCGAAACGATATAAGGATACAGCCGCCGCCACCGAAACTTAAGCTAAAACTGAAACCGAAGCTCAGGCAGAAGCCGAAGCATAGCTATTCGCGAAATCGTTAGGGCAGGACGACCAACCCGGCCCCGAGCCCGACTTAATAACAGGAATCCGGACCCCGGACGCCCAGATTCCGAGGGGCAGGAAACGAAAAAAAAGTCAGGGCCTTAAAGGGACGAAGCCTAACCATACCCCAGCAGGGGGTACAGGAGACTCGATATATATTACCCCCAGCTTTACTTCTAGCGAAAGAGATGGCGTAACGGCTAGCGATACCGAAATGACAGATGCTACCGCCAACGGGCGAAAAACCCGCAAGGCAGCGACAAACGTTAGGGCGAATTAGAACGCAGCACTTTCTAACGACGAATGATAGGATACCGACAAAACCAAACAAGCGCCAGACAAAAAAGGCGGCAGGGACGGCTACGACAAGGTTAAAAAAAGCGAAAACTCCTAATAGCATGGTATAACACATAAAAAAACCTACCGGCACATATCACGATACTCGAAATTTGCTGGAAAAGAAAAGTGGACGTAATACATATTCAAAAGCCATAAGTCGGAAAGGAAACGACTACACAAAACCACCCAGGATATAAATCGTACGCGCCTATAAACGACTGGACAAAGTTAAGCAACGGACCCCGAATAATAACGTACATACGGAAAGGCAAACGGTTAAGCGCCTAACAAAAAAGACCGTTCTGTTTTAAAAACATCAATTACCTAAAAATAAACGGATACTTTATGCTTAACCTATATAAGGAATTATACAAAAACGAAACGTTAAATTTCGTACTAAGATTATAAATACTACCGAATAACATTATCGGGGGTAACTGGAACGTATGGCACCTTATTTTTAAACCTGGAATTACCGCAAAAGATAAAAGTACGGTCGTTGCACAATAAATAACAAATAATGGACTTTTATTTACTGGGATCCCTAGCCAATTAACCCATAAGGTAAGCCACGTATTAAACCTAATCTTTTCTAACGTACCGTTTACCGAAACGATAGTATCGGCAGAAATAAAATCTGGATCAAACCACGAAATATTATTAACTACCATACCAAGCAGGAAAACAAAAACGCTAAACCAGTTCCGGTACAAAATGGCGGAAGACGATATCGAGAAATTTATAAGGCTAATCGAAACGGGGGCGGCCACTTTACCGGACGTAATAACGGTATAACAAATAACGGAACTAAACGAATATGTAAACAAAATAAACGAAATATTTAACTTAACGTTAAAAGCCGTTAAAAAGCCGGCCCGGAACGGTAATCACAAAACCGGATAATAAACGTACCAATATGCCGAAACCTACTAACAGTTTAAAAAAGCGGAATAATACCGCTTACCCGACGACCAAGCATTTATTAAAAAATACCGCAATTTTTTTAAGATAATCCACAAAGCGAAACGGAATTATTAAAAGAAAATAATTAATACGATTATTATAAACAAAAAGCTATATAACATAATTAGTTAATATAAACTTAAGCCAAGGTTTAAGTTACCCCTATTAAAAATCGGGGAAAAAATTATAAAAAATATTTCGGAAAAAATAAAAATATTCCGGATTAAAATCTTAAAAAGGTTTAACGATAAGGATAACCTTAATTACGACCCGTTAATAAGCTAGCGGCCTTTTAAAGCTTGGTTACCATAGGACTTTACGATAACATTCGAAAAAATCGAAACGTATATTATAAAGATAACCAGCATTTCCCCCGGGGTAAATGGCATTACGGTACGGTTACTAAAAAAATCCTAGAAATATATTAAGTACTACGTTTACGGAGTATTTTAAAAATATCTAAAACTGGCATATTTCCCAGGCCCTTAGCATTACGCGAAAGTATCCATAATACCGAAAGTAGGCAAAAAGGACCGTACTTCACCTAAATCTTGGAAACTTATTACGTTATTTTCTTACGTAAGCAAAGGCTTAAAAAGGCTAATAACGAAAAAAATAACATAAACGGCTTTAACCTAGGGGGTACTTAGCTAATAGCACGGAAGGGTACTTCCTAAAAGATCTATAATAAACCTAATAATATCTTTTATCCATAAAGTAAAACAAACGTTTACGAAAAACCAAAAGATCTTAATGGTTATTATAAATATAAAAAGGACGTTTAACGCTTTATTAAAACGACGACTTTTGCAACGGATAAGGAAACAGGGTTAACTATTTAAAATCCTTAAACTTACGGACTTATTCCTTACAAAACGGCATTTACGGGTATAACTAAAGACGGTTATAACGGATTTTAACCAGTTTGGGTACGAAACGCCCTAAGGATTTCCATTATTACCCGTATTATACATATTATATTTAGCGGAACTTTTAAAGCAAAATTCGAACTTACGTTTTAATTACGCGGACGACCTTTATTTATACAAAACGTTAAAATTATTCGAACATAACTTATAACTGCTAGCAAAAAATATCGAGAAAATGCTATAATAAGAAAACGTTAACAAAATACATTTCGTACCAAAAAAGTGCGAATTACTTCATATAACTCGATTTACAAAGGACAATTCTAACCCACCGGTGGTTATAAGCAACCGCCTTACCATTAACCCGGTTTCGGAACCGGAAGGTAACGACCGAATACCGGCATTACGCTGGCTCGGGGTATGGTTCGACCGCAAATTTACCTTTAAGCATTACGTAACGGAAAGGGCAGGTAAGGCCATAATATTAGCACAACATATTTGCAATTTGGTAAATATTAAATACGGCTTACCAGCGTCGGGATTCCGGATGGCAGTAATTACGTACGTTATCCTTACGGCGTTATACGGTAACAAAGCCTGGTATAAGGGCAAAGAAAAGCCGTTTAATAATCGGGCATATTTCCGGAAAAAAGTGGTTAATGCCAAACTAGGTTAATATGTCAATAAAATGCAAAAGGTATTAAATATAACAGCAAAAGCTACAATCCCGATATAAAAAACCACGCCTACCAATACAGTTTACAAAAATGCAGGCCTGCCAACAACGCAAGTAACCCTTAACCAGGCCCTATATAAATTTTCCTACAGATTACGTATAATAAACAAACAGCACCTATTAATTAAACGGACGGAACTGGATACCATTACCCGCGGGCTAGGAGTAAACGGATAATAACGTCTTAAAATAAAAGTACAATACGTAACACGCCTATTACCGCCGGTTTAACGACCGTTCCTGGTTTTACTTCGATATCCGCCAGAATCAAAAATAAAACCAATTGGTAAACTTACGAAAAAAAAAGTAACGAACGCCTTTTAAGCGTAACTAAGGAATTTACCCAAAAAGGATATAATTGTTTATATAAACGGTTCCCAAAATAATCCTTAAATAAAATATAAATACGCTATTTATAAAGATAATAAACTATTAACTATAGGACGAAAAAAATTGCATCCAACTTTCATAATTTTCGACGCGGAAGTTATTAGCGCATAAAAAGGTTTGCAATATATATTTAACCCGTTACCGGATATATCAAGGTAACGCATTTAAGTATGCCTAGATAATACCGCGGCGATCTGGGATCTACGTATTAACGCGGCGCCGTCGTCATAATAAGCCTACCTTAAATTTTACGTAACGATAAAAACGCGCGAAATCCGGGTAAAATGGTACCCTAGGTATTATGGCGTCCCCGGAAACGAATTAACAAACGAATTGGTTAAAGCCGGCTCGAAATTATACGAAATGGACGAAAACTATACGACTACCATTTACGGGGTCAAATTAATAACTAAGTAACGAATGGTAACCCTTAGAATGAAATAGTAAGATAACGCTAAAACGAAATTATTAAAACGTTACCGGAAATAGAAATTAGGTTATTACATACGTTACCCGGAAAAACTAAAAGTAATAACTAAACCAGAACTATATCACTTCCTGGCAGTCCGAACGGAATATAGCAACTTCGCGTAATATTACCGGAGGCTCAAACATAACGATACGAAATTAAACTGCTTTTGCGGTAATAAAAAAGATCCGGAGTACCTAATACGCTGCGGAAAAACAACCAAGGTATTTAGGATCTGGCCGGAACTACCGCCCAGAAAACCATACGGGTAAAAGGCGCGTAATTACTTAAGAAAAATAATAACAAAGCTTACAGTCTTCCGCGAGTTTATTAGGGTTACCGAATTCTACAGTACCATCTGTACACGATAACGTAAGGCAACATTTAACGGCAGCGGAAAAGGGGGGAAAAGGGAGGGGGGAAGGAAGGGGCAGGAACAGAGGAACTACTTTTTTATATTACCACTAATACCGTGCTTAGGCACGAGAACTAGGGGCCTAACTGGGCCCTATTATTACGGTTTCGGTTCGAAATCTGGAACATTAGCCCGAAGGCTAGGAGTAAAGTTACTTTCAACTAGCATAACGACACTGCCCTCCGATAGGCCGCGAGGGAGATATATTTAGAACCGCCTGTCAAAGGCGATACGTCCTAGGACGAGATTTGTTAGATGGGTTTCTGTATATAAAGTAAAATTACCTAGCCTAGCACGCCTAATATGCCCTAAGGGAGGCTCTGGGATAGCCGCGTTGCGGCTTTCCCCCCGGCGTCAAATACTACAACAACAACAACAACCCCATTTCGGATACTGCTCATACTTCCAGGCGGATGTATGACAGGTTCGTTACAATTACCAACGGAAATTATTTTAAACAAAAAATGACATTTACTTTAAGATTCTGGTAAGGATTTATAACCCAACTAGGCCTAAATTATAAATTATCTAACGTATTTAAACCTTAAATAAACGGATAAACAGAAAAAACTAACCAAATATTAAAAGCTTACTTACGATACTATATTAACTACGAACAAAACGATTAGGTCCAAAAGTTACCTATCGTACAGTTGGCCTACAATACTAATTACCACGAAAGCACTAAAATAACTCCAGTAAACGCCAAGTTTAATTTTATACCTAAAATTTATAAAAATATACGCAAAAGTCCTATTAACGTTAAAGCAATCCTTATATCAAAACAACTTAAACAACTACATACAGAAATAAAAACAAAACTCGAATTCGTACGTAACCAGATAAAAAGATACTACAACTAAAAAGAGTTAAAAAAAATCTAACCTTCTAAGAAAAGGAAATAGGTTACCTAACTACCAAAAACATCCAAACCAAACGACCAAACAAAAAGCTCGACTTCAAATATATCGGACCATACAAGATTACTAAAAGAAATCTCAATAAATAATTACCAATTAAAACTACCACCCAAAATTAAACTTTATTTAATTTTTTACGTTTCCTTATTCGAATTAACACCAAATATTATCAAAGTTAACACAAGATACGAAAAAAAGGCGAAAAAGGATATACCAACATACGAAATAAAAAAGATTTTGAACATGCGCAGAAAAAACGGACTTACTTAATATTTAATTAAATAAAAAAACTACCCAGACTTTAAAAACACCTTAAACCCCGCCAAAAACCTTATAAACGCTTAATACCTATTAAGGAACTTTTACCAGTAATAACGGATGTACCCCAACCAGCAGTTAACCAATTAATAAGCTTAAACCAGCCGACCGGATTTACAACCTGGCTTAACGTAACTGTAGCGACTGCCGCCTCTAACTATTTTTACTTTTTTTAAACCATTTAAACTTTTTATGCCCTCCGTACCCTAAACTTTATGACGGAACATCTCGACGCTACGAAAACGAAAAAGTTTTTTCTATTTACGTAAACGGTTTAAGTAATTAAACAATTCGGATAAATACTATTATACCTTAAGCAACTCTTCCTTAATTACGCGTGCGGTTAACTTTAAACGATCTTTTTCCGTAATAAGTTTTTTATATTTAAGCGGAAAAACAAAATAAATCACAAAACGTTCCGTATTTAATATGACGCGCATACTTTCCGGAATTATAATACGCTTTGTAAATTTTATTTTCAAATTTATAATAAAAATAAGAAAGGTTCGACGACATGGTAAAACTAAAACGTTTAATACGTTCTAAAAAGATTAAAGCGTTAATACGTTAACGAAAACGACGTTTTTTTAATTCGCCCCGACATAATAAATATTAAAAAAAAGGTTATTTAGTAAAATTAACAAATAAATTAAATAATCTTTAAAGGTGAATATCTTAAATGAGAAAAATCGTATTATAACTTAACGGTCTTAATTATAACATATATAATCGGACCTTTTAAACTTTAACTCTAATTTAAAACTAAACGTTACGTAACTAACTTAAAGGACTTAATAACTTTTATTAATCCAAAAGCCTTAAGTTAATTAAGCCATAAAGGGGCTTAAAAAGACCTAAAGAAACTTAATTAACAAAAGGATTCAAGCCGTTTAAGCACCTTAAGCTAAAATAAAAATATATACGCTTGTTATTACCATAACTTAAATAAATTACCAACTTATAATACAACTTGGTTACCCAGATTACCTTTAACTATCTGCTATTACCAGACGTAACTATTGAACGTATCATTACTCAGTTTCCCACGACACTACTGCTAACATAAACCGTACGACTAGGTTTAATAGTTGGTCAAACCCCTTAGCCGTCACAATTAAACCTAATCGTATAGTTTATATTAACAATAATATAGTAAAATTAAATAATAAAAAATGAGATAGGTATTTTTAATAAGAGCAATTTATTAAAAATAATTTTAATACTTAAATTATGTTATAAACTAATATTAGTTAAATTATCAAGAAGCTAATAAATATCTTTATATATTTCGTAATTTTAAGGGAAAAATTTTAAATCGTTGGACTCGTCAGCGATTCCCGGCAATCTTGTTGGGCCATTTTACGTAATCGTATGTAACCCGATTAGAAAATTCTTGTTGTCAGATATAGGGGACATCAGTTGTGTTGTTGTATTAGGCTAGATACGTATGCTGTTGCACGCGTACAGCGTTAAGTAGCTTAGCCACGGAACATATATGGGCCGATCAGTAGGTGACCTTTCCGTATATGGGGTGCGCTACGCAGCCCACAGCCAGCTGACACTTATCTCCGACCGTTTTGTGAAGATCAAGAGGTGCTAGGTTATAACATCAAGTTTTAACTTTACATTTAATTAACTACCGATATAATAATTAATGTTAATGCAAATTAGTCCGTAAGGAAGGTCTTATGTCAAAGGTCGATTAATCATATATATTTATGTTATTACCGAATATGACTACGTTCGTCGCAGTGAACAATGTTATTGAAGACTTAGAGACTTTATGGTTATTGAAAATCTATCACAGAATTCTGTATCCCTACTCGAAAGCGGCGCAGACATGAATTCGGACGACCCTATAAAGGCACTGAGAAGCTAAATAGGTAACCCCAGCGTTGACATCACCATAGCAACATCACCAAAAATAACCAATAGATTTATCCTTTACAAGGCATTAACCAGGGTATTGTATGCTGCCTTTGGCTGGTAATTGCGGTCAAATAGGAGCGGGTTATCACTCGATCTCCAGCTGTCCCTGTCAGAGACTCCCCAGACGGTTATACCGACGCACTTTGGGATTTGGAGACAGGCGTTCATGACGGTGAGGTAGTCGTTGGCTGAGGCACCGGCGATGTCGAGCTCGGTAACGGCAATCTCCTTAACGTTGGATGCAGCGAGAGCCCTCAGGGCAGCGGGAACACCAGAGGCAGGGTTCCATCCACCCGGAGCGGCCAAGTGGGCCTGGGAGCCGATGCCGTCAATTGGAATGCCCTGGGAGAGCCACCTGTTGACTTTTTCGACCATACCCCGGGTGACTTTGGCGTAGTTGGCATTGTCGAGGTTGTAGTCGTTGATGTAGAGCTTGGCGGCGGGATCAGCGGCACGTGCTGCGCGGAAGGCGATGCCGACAAAGTCCTCGCCGAGAACGCGGCTGAAGACGCTGTCGCGAAGCGAGCCGTCCTCGGCGAAGATCTCGTTGACGACATCCCAATGGACGATCTTGCCCTTGTAGCGGGTGACCATGGTGGTGACATGGTTCTGGATAACCTGGGTCAAGGTGTTGCGGTCGTTGATGTTCTGCACCCACTGCGGCAGCTGGGAGTGCCAGAGGAGGGTGTGGCCACGGATGAGCTTGCCGTTGGCTTGAGCAAAGTTAACAACAGCGTCAGCGTTCGAGAAGGTGAATTGATTCCGGCTCGCTATGTTGCACAAGTTAGCTTATACCAGTTACTTGCAGGAGAAGCATAGAAAAGAAAAAGAGAACTCACGTTCGATAGCATCCCACTTCATGCTGTTCTCGTGGGTGATCTGCCCAAAGCTGTTCTTCACAATGGTGGTTAACGGATTGTTGTTGAGATGGTAGTGGTCGATCTCGGTTCCGAAGAAGAGCTTCCCCTTGGCCTTGAACTTGTCGTGTAGCCCACTTCCACCGCTGCCGCCGTCTCCTCCTGTAGGAGTAGGAGGGTTGTTTCCAGTAGTGGTTTCTGGAGGAGGGCTGCCTCCTGAACTGGGCACGCACTGGGAGTACCAGTCACTGGGAAGACTTGTTAGCATGACCTACAGCGAAAATAGCAAGTCTCTATTTGCAAGAGAGGCTACTTGCTTGCTCTTTTGGCATACTGCGCCAGAAACGCAGGTGGTGGGACCAGTCCAGCCTTGACCGCCACCTATTATGAAAAGGTCGTTAGCATAGTGGTGATTGTTGGAGACAGCTATCACATACACTGGCCCCACAGAGGTGATTGAGCAAGCACAGCCGCGGGGGCGATAGCGAGCACAAACGCAAGAGCATACATGATTGTTGATCTCCAAGCAAGACTGGATGTGAAAGTGGACAAGTAGTAGATGACAAGATCGCCAACCCTCAAGGGACGCCGTGTCTATTATATACTTGCTTAACGGAGCATTTTCAGGGTACGAATGGAACAAATACACAGGCGTATTCGCGGAAATCACCCCTTTCTGTCCATGCCAATATTAGAACGGAGCCGGGCCCATTGTAAGTGGGAAAGATTTAATGTAACAAAATCGGTCCGGAGCAATTTACGCGATGCGACGACTGTGCATTCCATGTGGTGAAGGGTTATACTCCAATCTCGTCGCTAGCACAGAGGATCATGTGGCATTGTATTGCTGATGACCACTTTTGTCCATTTTCCGGCCGGTTTAGGTCCGTGCCCAATCCGGCAGCAGGTAGAAGCGCCACAATCAGAGAGCGTTGTTTTGGATATAACGCCCGCCTCGGACCTGAAAAGAGCCATCCTCTTAGGGCTATATTTTATTTTTCCTAAATAAGTTGACAGCTGCCGACTTCCCCGTAAGATGCAGGTCGGAGACTTTCAGTACCCCCTACTTGTGGGGATTCAGAATCAGTTTCGGCAAACCGTTCGGGTGATTCAGACCAGCCATCTCCACATTTTTCGCTAAAAATGGCTGGTCCTTCTTGGCAGGGCTTACTCAATAATATTTATTAATCCTTCTAAACTTCCCCCACTTTAAAATCAGCTACCTCCGAACGGTTAAAACGGCTAAATGATGGTTAGCTTTAGCCTAAGAAACAGTTCGGAAATTTTCAAAGGATTATTTTCATAGCTCGTACCACCCCTATTATTTAGTCTTTAAGAAGTAAAGCTGCTCGGTAAGGGCGTCTCCATAATAATTCAACTTAATTCGAAATACTTAACTAATAACGGCTGGCAAAATTAGTTAGGTATTTCGAATTAAGCTAAAGTATTATGGAGACGCCCCCACTAGCAGCTCCACTTCTCGGTAGTTGAATGATAGGGGTGGCACCAGCCATAAAACTAATCCTCTGAAAATTTCCGAGTTGCTTCTAAGTGGAAGGAGACCCACCCCGCCACCTAAAAGCCAAGCGCTAACGTTTTCAGTTGCGATTTTAATTGATTATCATTGACCCATTCGGTTTCTCTACGTAATTACCCGCAACATGGCGTATAGCAACAATAACAACAACAACGCCATACCGCTGCGCCCACGAGCTCCCTCTTCAGGGCACGCCTTCCTGTTAATCAGTGCAACATGATACACCTTCCCCTGCTGCCCGAAGGCGGTCCTGACGGTGGCGAGGGCTGCGAAGCGGCAACACGTTGATAAAGTCCTTAACGCTAATTTCTACGATTATCATGATATTGACCATTTCGTGAAGGAGGCTGAAGCTTAGGAAGCTTAAGAAAGTCAGGAAGGTCAGGACCTAATTAACTTAACAGAGGGTTAATTGAATTTTTTTTTTAATATATTGTTGTGGTGCGTCGCACTTTATATAGTGTTAAAATGCCAGAGTTACGTTGTTGGGATGCTAGTATCAATTGAAAACGTTGAAAAACACATACAAATCAGAGGTGTGAGCTGGGGGCAGGAATTCAGGGGGAAGGTCACAAACGGGCTAAGAGGGAGCTGACAGCTGTCAAGGTACCTAGGAAAAATAAAATATAGCCCCAATAGGATGGCTCCTTGAAACCACAATTATTGACTGGTACGTTGATGTTTCTATCAACATGGTTGGTGGCCGTCTAGGGATAGGATCTTGTAATGCTGTAATTTACCTCTTATGAGATTAGTGCCGAATGTTTGTATCAGGATTTACGTAAGGTGTGCAATGTGGGCAAGGACTTAATCGTATTGAGCTTGTTACGTCTGGTAATCTGCTGAATACTAAGGGCAATCAGTATAACCAAAGTGGTGCTGATATCTAGTCAGTATTCTAGCTAATTCTCGTAAAATTCCTCCTATTTGTATAGTCCTTTTATCTTGGCAGGCACGGTAAGCACGGTAGCGAGCGGGTTATGCCGCTCACGTAACCGGGTTTCGTGTCAGGGCTCCCGCTGCGGCAGGGATGCGGTAGATCCGGCCCTTGTTGGATCTGCCTGAATAAACGACGGCTGCCGTCTCCCACGGCCAGGAGGGGGCGCTTACGATCACGATCACATGCAATAGATCATCTACATTGTTGGAGACTCGCTTACTCTGCTGACGAACGACCCCTGGCAGTTCTGTTACTTACTTGCCTGAGGTATAGTAGGTAGCTCGTATCACATATCCAGTTATATCCATCCTTACGACATACCGCTGATTGCAATAGGTAGTAGGCCCCACATATAGCGACGGTGATAAGGAATACACAGCG
Organism: Monosporascus ibericus; assembly: GCA_004154915.1. Classification (NCBI taxonomy): domain Eukaryota; kingdom Fungi; phylum Ascomycota; class Sordariomycetes; order Xylariales; genus Monosporascus; species Monosporascus ibericus. The sequence goes on along the minus strand of QJNU01000067.1, from coordinate 98,245 downwards.
TGGGGGGGCTAGTTGGTACTGAATGTTTCTACATCCATATACATCAATCAGCAGCTTTGACAACTTCCTAAGCTGTTCTGTGCACAAACAGAAGCATCTCATCGTAATGAACAAAAAGGGACAACAAATTACTGACACTGCGTTTTCAAATTAAAGTCTTCTGTCAGTGGAAAATGACCAATTGGTTGAAAAAGTTGTATCTGGTCCTCATTAATGACTCTAATGGTCAGTGTCGAGTCTGAGGCACACCACTGGCCGCCGGAAGGGCAGTTGAGAGCCGTATTGTCAAGCATGGCTAGGCAGGATTCAACGACGACACCCTTGAATATTTCGAGATCATCTACGGTTTACTAGGAAGCCAGTTGACGGGAAGGGGCCTGGTAGGTTCATTGGATGGCCTTCGAACTGGTTCGCGAAGGGGTCGTAGTGGTTGTTGGACTTGAACCCTAAGCACCAACGCATACAGCCGGTATGCGAATGAAACCTTCAGCAATCCGTTCCTACGTCTGTGCGAGCCTCGCGGAAGACAACGAGAGCACCCTCACCTCCGCTAGAACCTCTGGCGCCGAGATGGAGATTGTGGGGGTTGAGGCGGCGGCCATAATTTGGATGACGACGGCCCTTCATGAGGACACTTAACATAACCTACGGAGGCAGTAGCGCCTACCACTCTGAAAGGACCCCAAGCCGTAGATTGTCACTGAGAGGTGTAATGCACGCAATGGATGTCTTCCGCACCTTCAGACACTTCTCCTCTTACCATCTTGTTGACAAGCTCTACCGCCGAGAACGTCTTGGTATATCGAGTTCATAGTCGCTTAGAACCCCGGCTTGCATTGCGGAATCGGCTCTCAAAACTCTGCCATCGTTGCTTTTCTTGAGCTCGGCGATGACCGCCGGACTTGGCTTCTATTTCGAAAGGGCGGCTCTCTAGAGCTGCTCATCTTCTCGTCAACCACAACCTACCGAAGCGCAATCTTGTATAAGACTAGTTACTCATAAAAAAAAGAAAGGAGAGATAGCTATACAGACCACGTCTCCGTATGGGAAGAGATAACTAGGAACCGGTCGAATTAGCTCCTCCTACTCGATATGTCCTACTTTTGCGTATCCTGGCCGTTTAATTTCTGCACCGGACCGTACCCCCAGTATCATCAGGAGGCCGCCACGCAGACCCACACCGCTCCCGTCACCAAAGTGAACAACTCCATGGAGGGTCTTTGTAAAATGGGAAACGAAGCTGGATGTGATATGTAGTCCGAAGACAGGTTGTTGGTGTGTTCTAGTTCTGGGACTTAGCAATCTTAAGGGACCAGTTTTAGGCCCCTGACACACGGCAAGACAATGTGGAGCAAAGGGGTGAGTTAAGGTGAGCTGAAGGTGAGCGTTGGCTGTCGCAGAATAGAGGTCACTCGCTTAGTCATCAAAGCCCCTAGGAGCTGTAGATGTCAGCTAGCTGGGGGGTGCGTAGCGCACCCCATATACGGAAAGGTCACCTATTGACCGGCCCATATGTGTTCCGGAGCTAAGCTACTTAAAGTTGTATAAGTGCAACAGCACCTGCAACTGACGGAATAAAACAACATAATTGATGTCCCCTATATATGACAATTAAGAGTCTCATTTTGCCAATACACATTAATATTAACTGATCAGCTATTGCTAAGATGATATAGGCTGTATATTAATACCTATTATCAACATTCTTTAAAAGAATAATGTCGTTTACGACGTAATTAACGTCCTCGGTTATTTATAAAGGTTTAAAAAATTAGGACAACTTTAAGAACGAATTTTAATTAAAAGCTTTCGTACTTAATATCTGGGATTATATCGACCTTAATTAAAACCATAACTAATCTGACAAATTAACGAAGCCCAAGATGTTAAAGTATTTAAAAAGATTAATCCTACGTCTATAAAAGGCTAGTACATAATTGTTACGAACAAGGGTTCTCAGGTCCGAGAACCCGTCCTTGAATGTCAAATGGGAAGAACTTCGGATGCGAAAGGCTTAGCACTGTTCGCCAAGACCTAGGTGATCTAAGTAATTTGATGGATTGATCAAATCACCTAGATCACATAGATCCACGACATACTCATTAAAAGATAATTGGATATATATAACCCGGTCTCTCATATAAATAACACCTACTTAGTTTCGCTCTTTAGCTATTAATTTAAGCTTTTAACTAAAGGTAACTGTACCGTTCTTTAATTAAGGGAAAAGTCTTTAAATCTTTTTAACGAACAAACCCTTAGTAAATTATTCCTCGCCTTATTATTACCTGCAAATTAAGACCCCATTTCGGATACTACTTATATTTCCAGGTGGATATATAACAGGTTTGTTATATTTTGATAGCTCCTTAATTAATAGCCGACGGATAATTCCAAGCCCAGTTAGGCATAAGCTTTTTTAAATTTAATAAAAACGATATTACAGAACGACATTTAGAAAATAAATAGTATACCCGATCCCCGTTACAAGCTAATAAGGGATTAATAACCAGATTAAACAATCTACCCCTTATTAAAGAAATTCTTTAACTAATTAACAATATCATACCTTTTATAACCCGTAGCAAAGGAGAACCTTTTTCTTCCCAGACCTAGCAGCTAACCCCGGTTCCAAAGGATATTATTAAGGTCCAGGGAGATTCGGAAAAAGAAAAAAAACCAGTAATCCAGGAACCTTAAAGCCTAAAGGGAAAGGAAAGAAAGCTTTCCCTTAAGGAGAAAATGGAAATCCTATTACGCAAAATCCAAGCCCTAAAAAGAAACAAAGAAAAAAAACCCCAACTTCCTAGAAAAAGTATAACTTAACCTACCCAAGAAATAAAGGAAAAAACCCCAGTACCCCCATTATTCGGCCCTAATCGGTACCGCGAAACCATTATCCTACCCCTTAGTTATTACGAAATGCCGGAAATTAAGGGTTATAAACTAATTACCCCGAAACCCTATAACGGAATTACGGATATAAAAAAATTCCTCGTTCAAGCCAGAACTTACCTTAAGTTCTACTAAAGCTCCCTAACGGAAGATTATCAAAAGGTAATAACCATTTTCCAGCTACTTACTAAACGAATTTTTCTGTAGTTCGAACCCATCATAAAGGACTACCTAAAGAATTACCCTAAGGAATCCTTAAATATTACCAATTATATCTTCAGCGACTACCGATACTTTAAGAACCGAATACGAATTATATTTAAAAACCTAAATAAAAAACAGTACGTAATAAAACAACTACACCTCCTTTACTAAACCAAGTCAGCCGCAAAATATACGACGGAATTTAACCGTTTGGCCGTAATTTCTAATTTACCAAAAAGCGCATTATTTTACCCTTTTTACGATAACTTAAAACCTTAAGTTAAAAATAAAATGTACATAATACCCAAAACGGGATTTTTTAAAAAATATACCGACAAAACAATTATCGCTAATCGACGTACCTTTAACCGGTACCTCGAAAAAAAAGAAACTAACAAACAAAATAATAATAAAGGCTTTAACAGCCGAACCAAAAAGAATAAAAGCAAACCTCAAAAGGAAGCAAGCATTACTTCGAAAAAGCCCCAAAAAGACAAATCCAACATAAAATGTTTCAACTATAGCAAAAAAGGACATTTTAAAAGCGAATATCGCTTTCCCGCTAAAAAGAACTCCAAAAAGGGAAGAATTCCTTAACCCCAAAAAAAAGCCAGAACGGCTAAACAAGAAACCGATAATAAAGCAAAAAAGGAAAAAAAAAAAAATCAGTTCGACTTCCTTCCAGCCAAAATTCACTATTACCACTACCATTCAAATCCAGAACGACATCCTAAAATACGAAAATTACCCCATTTATCAGGACTTTAAAGCTAAAGCCTATAAATATCACCCCGAACAAACAGCCTCCAGGATAACCATAAAACTAAAATACTCCTATTATCTTAATATATCTCAATATAAAATATACGATAAAAACGGTTAGTTCCGACCCAACGCCAGCAATCATAAATAGTTATCCCCGGAGCTTTACGAACTCCCCGAATGTACGGTATATATCAAACTACGAAAAAACTAGCATAAATCGTTGCACTTTACCGTTTGTTACATCGACGATTGTTTCGTACATCTTAAAGCTAAAGAAAATAACGACTTTTGGCCTAGATGGAACGAGGAAATACTTATAAAACCAGATAACGAATATAGATATACAGAAACTCCCCGATGGCCAGAATATCCTAGGTCTTATTACCTATATCCCGAATCAAAACAAAGCTAAAAGGCTATATCGCAAGGATATTTATGTTATTCCCTGATGCTCTGCATTTAATACGAACTCCTAGATATGGAAATACCTTTTTTAAAGGTTTACATTTTTAACCCGATAATTCGAAAAATACAAGATTAAAAATCGAACTCGAAAAAAATAATTATCTCCGAATGCAAATATAGCAAAAAAACATAATTTAAATGCAAAAACGATTAATGCATTAAATACGTTATTCGAAAGGCACGCGAATGGAGACTTTTTTAGGCTGGATATTATTATAAGTTAAAAAACACCAAAAGCCTTCGAAAATAAGGCATCAAAGAGCCCCAATTTATAAGACCTTATACAAGGCGACAAAGGGATTACGTAGCCAGATTAAAATTCCACTTTAATACGAGAACAGCATATTTAAAGCCATAATTAACTTAGAAGCCGAAGGCAACTTTATCTTTCCCGCGGTAGCAGAAAAACATCAAATTCCTTAAAGGTATAAGCTAAAGTCCTATAAGTTACAAATAATGGACGGAAATTTATCTAAGTATGAAAACGAACGAGTTTTACGAAAAACTAAAAAACTTCCCGTTTGGATTTAAGGATATTAAAAACGAATCTTATTAGATATTGCCGATATTTCTGGATACGATATCATCTTAGGAATGCCATAGCTTAGAACCAGCAATCTATATATTAACTGGAAACACCAAACACTTTTTTGGGAAAATAACAAAAAACCACTTAAAAAGGACGAATAGGAGATTTATTATGTTATCAAAAAAGTATAAATGCCAGATTAAGCCGAAACGGTATTACCTAAATATCGAGGATTTAAGAAATTATTTAAGGATAAAAAAAATTACGAATTACCACCGCACGGTTAATGGGATCACCGAATACCCATTAAAAAAGGATATCATCCTAAACTTTACAAAATTTACCACATAAACCTTAAAAAGTTAAAAGCCTTATAAAAAACTATTTAACTCGATCTGAAAAAAGGATATATCCGACCTTTTAACTTTTCTGCTAGATACCCCGTCCTTATGGTACCAAAAACCAAAAACGGAAAGCAAAAGATTAACGAAAATAAAGACCTGGTTTTCAGAAAAGTTATTAACTATAAACAGCTAAATGACATCACGATTAAGAATGGATACCCCCTAACCCTTATAAACATACTGAAAAAAAATGTTAACAAAGTTAAATAATTTATTGTACTTAATCTTCGAGACGGTTACTACCGCATTAAAATGGCCCAAGGAAAAGAATGGAAAACGGCATTCAGAACGATATACGGACTTTACGAATACCGAATAATGCCTATAGGACTTACCAATATCCCCGCCAGTTTTTAACGCCTAATTATAACTACTTTACGAAAATTCCTGGATAATTTCGTATTCGTCTACCTCGACGACATTCTCATTTATTTTGAAATTTTGGAAAAGCACAAATAGCATATAGGTTAAGTACTTTAAACTTTAGATAAGGCGAACATCCGAATTAACCTAGCCAAAAGCGTATGGCATACATAAAAGCTAGACTTTTTGAGATATATACTTACCCCTGGCGAAATTTAAATTTAGCGCTTTAAAATAAAAACAGTTAAGGATTGGCCCATCTTTAACAAGGCAACCGTTACCGATATCCGTTAAATCTTGGGATTTACGGAATATATACGAAGTCTAATTAAGGGATACGGAGATATAGTTAAACTATTAACAAAACTTACCACCAAAAAGTACGTTAATAAGGAATTTAAGTTCCCAAAAGATGCAAAAAAAGCATTCCAAATCTTAAAGGACGTAATTACCAATGGACCCATAATAAAACTACTTAACGCAAATAAGAAAAAGCGCCTAAAAACAGACGCCTCGGATTACGCATTAAGTACCGTCCTAAAACAATTAAAGGATAACGATAAATAATACCCAGTAGCCTATTATTCGAAAGTATTCCGAAATATAGAACTTAAATATCCGATTTATGACAAAAAACTATTAGCAATTATTAACGCTTTTAAGGAATAAAAACCCTTCCTTAACGGAACCAAAAAACCCTTTAATATTTACTCCGATCACAAAAACCTTACTTAATTTATAAAGGCATAAAAACTAAATAAACGACATAAAACTTGGATGATTTTTTTATTAAGGTTTAACTTTAAAATATATTATATTAAAAAAAAAAAGAACATCCAGGCGGATATTTTTAGTCGTAAAGGCGATTATGATTCCAAGATTCCCAAACGAAGCATATAGATGTTACAGTACAACAAGGATAATACTATACGGTTATGCGAAATCCTAAAAAAACTAACCCCAAAACTTTTAATAAGGTTTTAAAGTTCCTACGACATAAATAAAAAAAAAAAGATTTAATAGCTAGAAGGATAGCCAAAAAGCTAGCTGTTATACCATGGCAAAATTTATGTTCTTAGGAACCAACAGGAACAATTTATGAAGGAATTCCATAAAGACTTATTACATAAACATCAAAAAATCTTTAAGACCACCCGACGGCTACAAAAAAAGTACAACTTCCCAGAACTACGCCGAATAATCAAAAAGGTTATTAAGAATTGCAATATCTGCAACAAGGCCAAAACAGCACGCTATAAACCCTATAGGCTGTTGCAACTTACCGACATTCCTGATAAGGTATAGAATACCATAACTTGGGATTTTATTACCAGCCTTCCTTTATTTAAAAACCCAATTACCGGAGTCGAATACGACGGAATCTGGGTAATCGTTAATAAACTTACTAAATATGGGTATTTCCTACCTTTTAAAGGAACCGCGACGGTAAAATAATTAGCCTATGCATTTATCCGACACTACCTTAATAAATACGGAATACCAAAAAAGATCATTTTTAATCGAAATAAGTTCTTTATATCCAAGTTTAATACCAGCTTCTTTAAATAAATAGGCGCTAAGCTTAAGTTCTCGACAGCTTATTACCCTTAAACAAACGGTTAAACGGAACGATTAAACTAGACCTTGAAGTAATACCTTCGAAGCTATATTAATTACCAGCAAAACAACTAGGTAAAGCTTTTATCATTAGCACAAATAGCTTACAATACGTTTACTAACGAAAATATGGGCGTATTCCCCCATATAGCTATATACGGATACGAGGTAATAACCTAAAAACTAAAGCAATCGATACATAAAGCTTTTGCACTTACCATCATAACTCCCCGAGCAGAAATAATGGTAACTAAAATCAAGATAATATAATCCCGCCTACAAACCGAGTTGCGTTTTCTTTAGCAAAGAATAGCCCAGTATTATAATAAAAAAAGAATTAAGGGATTAATTCTAACAAAGGGAAATAAGGTTTACTTGTTACGTCAAAAACAAAACGTAACGTCAAACATCTTACAAATTAAAACCAAAAGGCTTAGCAACAAGCTTAATTTCAAGAAATTTGGCCCGTTTAAGGTTAATAAGGTTATTTCCAAAACCAACTACCGATTGTTATTACTTAAAATAATAAAAATACATCCTGTTTTCTATATTTCCTTGCTTAAACCAATACCTAAGAACGTCCTGTTAAAAATAAGTCTGGAAACCGAAAAAAACGATAAAAAGTACGAAGTCGAAAAAATACTGAACTCTAAAATGGTCAAAAACAAGATTTAGTACCTAGTCAAATAAAAAGGATACTCATACGAAGAAAACACTTGGGAACCACTTAACCACCTAACGAATGCGATGGACCTGGTTAAGACGTTCCACCGGCAGAATCCTGACCGACCGTCTTTAACGCAGCCAAAGTCGCAGGCGATAGTGGTCCCCCGCTTAAATCCAACCCTGCGGCGCTTTAGTCGAAGGAAGTAAACGCCTCCGCGATAGCATCTATCTCGGAAACAAGCTGCGCTTGTTCGGCCTCCACGTAACGCTGCTTTTCTTCCAACCTTTCCTGTTTTTTTAATTAATTTATTTCATAACCTTCCTTTAAAATAGCAAAGGCCTTTTTTTGTAAAACGTTTTGTTAAAGGCGTAAACGTTTTAACCAACCAAAAAGCTTTATTAATTTATCCTCCACTTCGCGCTATTCCTTTTGCAAACGTTTGCGCTTTTCCCTAATTTTTACTAGAAAATTCATATTTAATACGTCGCAAGCTAAACGTTGGCGGCGGGTACAATAACCACAACTTAAAAGGTCTACCACGTAAAAATAATCGAATTTTTTAAGGCGAACATAATTCAAATAGGCAACAACTTTGGATCCAAACTTTTTAATAAAATCCGCACGATTATTACGCGCTTCGCGTTAATTTAAACGAAGCTTTCTTTTTTCTTTTTGAATACGACCTATTATAATAAAATCAGCTAAAAAACCTTTAACCTTCTCCAAATAAACCAAAGCGGCGACCCACGATTTTTATCTTTAGGACAAAGATCTTTGGAAAAAGGAAATGGTATTACGAACAAAGGTTTTCAGGTCCGAAAACCCGTCCTTAAATATCAAATAGGAAGAACTTCGGATGCGAAAGGCTTGGCATTACTCGTTAAGACCTAGGTAATCTAAGTAATCTGATGGATTAATCAGATTACCTAAATCACATAAATCCACGACATACTTATTAAAAGATAATTGGATATATATAACCCGGTTTCCCATATAAATAACACCTACTTAGTTTCGCTTTTTAGCTATCAATTTAAGCTCTCAACTGGAGGCAACTGCACCGTTCTCTAATTGAGGGAAAAATTTTTAAATCTCTTTAACAAACAAACCCCTAGTAAATCATTCTTCGCCCTATTATTACCTGCAAATCAAGACCCCATTTCGGATACTGCTCATACTTCCAGATGGATGTATGACAGGTTCGTTACAATAATTAACCGGAGCAACCGGATTAATATTATCCTTTGCGATAGCTACAGGAATTATACCGGCGCTAATCGTACTACCGATCGAAGAAGTTAATCATAATGGTTACCCGAAATCCGCCCTAAAAATGACAACCGAAGGCAGATAAGCATATAACTTAAACCTAACGGCGTATACCTACGAAGATCGGAAGTACGAAAGCTTCCGCAAAAGTATTAACGAATTAACGAAATGGATCGTGGATTTTGTTTTCCCGGCGATTAAGGAAGTAAACCTCCTTTCAGGATAGAACCTAAAAGAATGGTACGCCAATTTGGCGAAGTCTGGGAAGGTGTACGATAACCGACTTGTGATCAATACTTAACAAGAATACTACGAAAGGCTAAAGCAAGCCTCGAAGTTAGTTAAAAAGCTAAATAAGTAAGTTATAAAATGGGAAAGAATTATGGCCCAGGGATAACGATATGGCGTTTTAAAAACAAATATAATAATTATATAAGTTAATAACTTATGCACCGTAATAGCTTTTATTACCGGGTTATAAGTAATAACCTTTTAAAGGTTTAAAAAAAAAGATTATAAAGAGTACGTTTACCTTCCAAAAAGCAGCAGCTAACCTTTTAGACCACAGAAATATAATCATCTAGCAACCGTCAATATCAAGGAATATTAAAGCAACGTTCTTAACGCTTTACGGGGTCCTTATAAATATTACGGACCCATCTAATTAGGATAATCTTGATTAGGAAAAAATACACCCCTTTAATAAATAGCAGTCAGAAGGGAGGAACTTTAGGAAAGGTTCCAAAAGGGGTGGTCGTGGCGGTCCTCAAGCAAACCGGAATGCCAGCAAGCGAAAACGTAACGAATTAAATACATAGGGTACTTGCTGCAAGGCTTACCTAAGCCCTAATCATACAGTTCCTTAATGCTATTACGCATTCCTTAATAAAACCCCCAAAAATTTAAAATGGGAAAAATAATCCAGGATTTAATTAAAAAACGAATTAATTTTAATTAATCCTTAAAGAAAGAAGTTAACGGTTTATCAAAAACAATAAAAAAGTTAACCATTAAAACAGATTAACTTTTTAAAAGAAATTAAACAAATATTAACGTATTTCCTAATTATTAATTAACGTAACGTTATAAACGTTTCGTTTTACCTTTTAAAAAGTTCGTCGATTTTAAACTTAAGGTTAACCATTTATATATTTAATCTGATCAGCAAATTCCTAAATTTGAAACCGAGCAGCTAAGGTAACGGGGTATACGCTGGCAGCAACTTCGTCCCAATCAAAGGATACGGAAAGGTCAACGTGCTACTTCAAAGTCCTAACGGCATAAAAGCGTTAAGGTTATATAACGTTACCTATTACAAAGAATTCGCCTATAATTTAATATCCTTTAAATAACTCCAAAAAAGATATATTAATAAGATAACTGAAAAATCAATAATTTTATTCGAAATAAGTATAATCAGGTAGTTATTACGTTAACAAATAGATTTAATCAGTTCGTTATTAAAAATATTAATACGGTTATAACCTTAGCAACTTTAGCTACTTATAGATAAAATATTAACTTATAAATAGCGAGATTACTTCGAACTAGTGACGGCATTATATAGCACTTGCGATTAGGACATCCAAGGCCTGAAATAATCGCCTAGTTACAATCTTATATTAAGGAAGTCCGCCTAAAGGGCCTAACTATAATTAAATATAACGCATATAATAAAGCGAAAACTAAAAGGCTAATTCGCCGTAAACCTAAAAAAAGAAAATGCCGATTAAAATAAAGAATTACTGTTAACTTTATTAACTTTAAGGAAAACCTTAAAAGGTATAAATACATTATATTCGTAACAGATAAATATTTAGGTTACATTTAGGATATATACCTTAAGAACAAAAACCACAATACATTAATTACCACGTTTCGACACCTTTTACGGGTTTTAAAAAACCAAGATAAGATCTTTTTATAAATAATCGAATACGATAACGAAAATATAAAAAGTTATCAATTTCGAAACATATTATAATCCTCTTTTTCAGTATTAAACTTAAGCCCTTAATACCGTATATATAAACGCAAAACGGGAATATAAAACGTTTAAAGGATATAATTAAGAAAAAGGCAATTATAATACGTTACATAGCTAAGTTACTTACGTTCCTAATCGTATACATCTTTAAATCAGCTATTTACTTATATAAGCGTACCTTAAAATACGCTTTCTTTTAGTAATTACCGTATAAAATTTATTATATTTATTTGGTATACAAAAATGGCGTTATAGTAAATGATCGAAAGCTTTAGCAGGCCTATTTACGAACTTATAGCTATATGGCTTACGTTATAACAACCGTAACTATAAAAAAAGAATAAAGACTTTAAAAGCTAAATCTTAAAATATGAATTAACTTCTTCGTCGGTTATAAATCTACGAATATTTACGAGATCTGGAACCCGTTAATTAATAAGGTTATCGCCATTCGGAACGTATAATTTAACGAAAAAATAACTTTTGCCGGTAGTTTTAAGGATTTTAAAGACGACTTATTATATATTACCGAAAACGAACTATATAACTTGCTTAAATAAGTATACATACCTAATTAAGTTATTAACTAATTAATATACCTACAAAAAGAAATTAAAGACTTAAATAAAATTCAGTTACCGGCTGGATAAAAAGGCTGGTTCCAAAATGGCATTAACGTAATTAACGTACGGATTAGGGAAAAATAAGCCTATTCGTATAAAACTGATTATTTTTATACGACCGCTATATTTAAACTATTACCAACCCCTAAACCTTTATCACCACCAGCGTTTAGCCTAATAACTATTACGATTATTACGCCGACGGAAAAAATAAAGGTATCCTTAAGCTTTTATTACGTTATTTAACCTAAAATAATAATAAGAAAAAACGGTACCTTACAAGTTGAAAGTTATAGTTCCTTATGCGTTCCATATCGAAAGGATGGTTATCAGTACGATTAAAAAGTTTAAGAAACCGCATTTAACGCAAAATAAATAACCCATTTCATAAGTACAATCGATAACCGGCCGGTAAACTATGGAAATTTAAAACGAATTAAAGCCCGAAATACGCGCCACCTTAATCGAAAAAGCTTTAAAATATTAATACTTTATATAAAGGCATTACTTATATCCAAGAACCGGGTATACCGGCAAGATTTACCGCTACCGCCGTAAAGCCATAAAAAGTTAAATACTTACCTTTTAAGGGAAATATTCCGTAAAACCGAAAAGACTTACTTACAAAATTACAAAAAGATAAAGTTTTAGGAAGCCGTTAATTAATCTATTATAAAGGGGAAACAGGTTTTAAAGTATATATAAATATACGTTTATAAATTTAATAAGCATAGCTAGCTTTAAAAATGCAAAACCCGTTTTATTATACAAGGCGATTAATAACTTAAAAATGTTTATGGTAATATATACGTATTTATACTTGCTAAAAGATCGTTTTAAGCTTTAAATTATTATCGCAGCAAGGTTTAACCTAAAACTTAAATAATATAAGGTTATAAACGCTTTCTTTAACGCGAACTTACCTTACGAAATATATATAAAAACGCCCTTAAAATATTTATAACGTAATAAAATATTCCTAATTAAAAAGGTATTATACGGATTAAAGGAATTTTCTTTACTTTAATAAAAAACTTTACTAATACGTTTAAGGATTTAAAATTTAACCCCGTTCCTTACGAACCATATTATTTCCTTTATTAAGGGGTACTTTTATTTTTTTACGTCGACGATATAGTCGTTACCTATAGCAAAAAATATTAGGACCTTATTAATTAATGAATTTAATAAATATAAGAACAATACATACTTATAAGTAACGAAAATTTATAATAGTTTTTCGGGGTCGAAATAATTAAAAACAAACTTAATAATAAGCTTTAGCTATCTTAATCCTATTTTATAAATAAATAAATCAACTTAATTCCTAAAAAAAGACTTAAATAACTTTCTAAAACGTTAATAATTAACGTCGAACTATTACCGAATCCTAATTTGGTCCATCCAGGTTTAGTTAATAAATACCAAAACAAAATTAATTTTATCTTATATGTTATTATTAATACGTAACTAAATATATCTTTTATAATATTCCGACTTATTCGATTTAATATAAACCTTAATAACGTATATTATAAAATAATTAATCGGATTATATTATACCTAATCGGTAATAAAATATTAACGTTATAATTTAATAATAAGGATTCAATAAATATTTAAAATAACGCCTTTTTCGCAAACAATATAATCGATCGAAAAAAAGTTTAAGCTTACGTTATAAAACTATTCGGAAAAGTAATAAAATAATGGGTAAATAAATAAAACATAATAATTACTTTTATAACCGAAATAAAATTATTATGCCTTACAAAAGCTGCAAAAACAAACCTTGTTTACCTTTCGACTAATTAAGGAATTAAAGGTTAACTTAAATATAGGACCGTTAAATATATAATATAACAATTAATAAACGATACGGTTAATTAACGCCGACGTCGCCCTTTTATAGATAAAGCTATAGTACGTAAATATATATAATTATTAGTTACAAAAGGCAGCAAAAAGAAACCTAATTAAAATAAATTATATATTTACGAGTAATATGTTAGTTAATGGATTAATTAAAACCCTGTTACGAAAAGCCTTTAGGTATTTTAAAAAGCAGTTAGGACTAATAGATATTATAAATGCCCTGAATTAACGGAAAAAAGCTTTAATAATCATTTCAGATAAGGAATTGGCTGATCAGGAGGATTCAATCGCCGGAGGAGAGGTGGAATGGACAGCTGTGGCTCTAGGAAGTGATGAAGTGCGGTGATCAACGCCGTGAATGCTTCAAGGCGTTGAGGGGGTGTGTCAGCTAGCTGGGGGGTGCGTAGCGCACCCTATATACGGAAAGGTCACCTATTGATCGGCCCATATGTGTTCCGGAGCTAAGCTACTTAAAGTTGTATGAGTGCAACAGCACCTGCAACTGACGGAATAGAACAACACAACTGATGTCCCCTATATCTGACAGTAGAGACCCCGTAACAACGTTGTTCCGGGGCTCCCACACTATATATAAAGCTTCCTAACCACTACTCTCCAGAGCCTAGATGATCCAGGACAATTTACACTTTTTACACCTTATGTAACCTTTTTTCGCGATTAGCCTAATAGTAATAATTATGAATCCCGTACTTTAATTACGTAAGATAGCTATGGTTAAGTTAATCGTAAGTTTTTTTTTATGAATTGGAAACTTTATTACGTTTTAATATATTGGAGAATTCTATTTTTAAGGATATAATTCTTAAAAATATTTTCTTTTTTAAGATTTTTCTTTTTACTAATTTTTTTTTAGTTTTATTTTATCTTTACTTTTGAATTCTTTCCTTTTTTTACGTTTTAACGCTTTTTATGGGGTATATGGCATTTTATCGTCTTAAATACGTTTAAAGTTAATTGTTTTAAAAGTTTTAGAAGTTTCTTATATTTGAAAAATATATTACAAAAGTTAATATGTAACGAAGAAAGTAATTTACGCAAAACTTGCTTTAATTAGAAAACTTTTATTTTAAGATTAAATAACGTAATTTTAATTTTGAAATTCCTTCTAAGAATTATAAGTTACAGATTTTAAAGATAATGTAAAATAAGTTTTTAACGTTTTAAATCTAATATTTAAAAAAGGTTACGTAAAACCATTAAAGTTAACACAAGGTATATTAATAGTTAAACGTAAATTAACGTAATAATTAAAAGTTAATTTTTAAAAAACACTTAAAATATCTTTTTTTATCCAGAAAACGAATTATTTAAACCCCTTTTAAGAAATTAAAGGATTAACTGATTCCTTTATCGTGAAATATTATTATAACGGTACGTAAGAAACACAGTAAAACTTTACGCCTTGCAGAAATACATTATGTAAAGCATAATTAACAATACTGGACCTGGTTTTTCGCTTATACTTAAAGGAAACCGTATAACTTTAAAGAAATTAAAAGTACGTTTACGGTAAAAGTCTTTTCAAGTTTTATATTATAACGGCTTATGGAAACAAAAACGAATTTGGAATTAATTAACTTTATACGAGATAATTTGCTTAACAAACTTCTTATAACTTTATAGCAGCTTAACTCCTGGTTTTCGGACATATATTATAAAAATAATTTACGAGCCGAAACTAAAAATTCTACAATCTTTGCTACGTTATTACCAGGATTACCTTCCGAATAGAAAACAACCTTAAACCTTAGCGTAAATCCTTTACTAAAAAAGATTAAAAGTAGCTATAAGTATCCATATCTTGCTACGTTAAACCAGATCGCTAAATCGGAACTTATCGACTGCGTTATTTTGCGTTTGGCGATTCCGAGAATAATTATTCAGAAAATCGCCCATTTCGATTAAAAGAATTAAGAGAAAATCCGCAAACGCTTTAAGCTGAACAAAAAAAAATTACGATAAGCTTATAAAGTTCCTTAAATAAAAAAAACCTATCGGAATGTTATAAAACGATTAACGACTAGTTATAATAACGGTAATAATACGTAATTCGATAATATTATTATAAGGTTTATTAAGTTTTAGAACTCAGAAGTCCTTAATTCCATTTCAAGGATTAATATTACCATTTACTTTAATAAATACGCTTTATTTTAATTTATATAAACCGACAATCATGAAATAAAATATTTTATACATATTAAAAGTTTATTCGACCTGGGTATCTTTATGCTTATCTTTATAAGGCAAATAATAAATGTGGGACTTTCTTGGTTATTAAATAGCGGTACGGGAAAACAAGAAATTAAAAAAGAATCATGAAAGGCTTTTAAAAAACTATAATATTATCTTATCATTAAAAAGGGAATAATAATAAATGATTTTATGTTAATATCGTTTCGAAAGCCTTCATTAAAAAAAGGCTTAATTTAGCATTACGGTTTAAATTATTTCCCTAAAAAAGCAAAGGTTAATGGAAGTATTACTTGGGCAAAGTTTATTTAAATACAGAACTTAACTGCTTTTTTTAAATATAAACCGCTTGCTCTTTATTTAAAGAACTGATTAATAATTTCGTAAAACTTAATAAGCATTTTAATACTTTAAACGAGCAGTAAAAAAAAAGAAAAGGCCGTAAAAACGATTAAAAGACTCTTTATGCTTTTACCAAAAAACAAAAAACTTTTAATAGCTTAAGTTCAAGTATTTAAAACTTAAAGCGTTAAAAAGGTTCATTAAAAACGTTAAGAACGTTATTATCAAAAGGACGAAACGTTGGAAATATAAGAATTATATTCGGACGTACGCTTCCTAAAAGATCTTATAACGTTCGTCTAAAAACCGAACTTTTAAACCGCTTTAACGTATTATGTAGAATCATTTGGATTGTTCTATAGGGTTCGATAACTTTAAATACCTCCTAATAATTAAAAATAAATGTAACAAAAACATTTTCACTTTTTTAAAAGTCGATTGTTTAAAATAATGAAGTTTCGTTTTAGTAAGGATTTCGACCATTAAGCATATAAATAATATAAGTTTTTTTTTAATAAATTTAAACAAAATAATAAAATTAAAACAATTATAGTATATGGACTCACGAATTATTAAGTATAATATAAAAAAGAAAGAAAATCCAATTTAGAACAAGTTCTTTATATACCAAAGAACTTATTAAAAAAGTAAGCGGAGAAGCTAAAATTAATTGATAAAGGTTTTTAAATAAGATTAAAACAGAAACCGTTTAATGACTTTTAATCTAAAATAATAAAAATTATAATATAGATATATAATATAAGCCCGAATTACGTGTACAGTTTATGATTGTTTAATAAAATATTCGTACAATTTGAATAATATTTCCGTTAATATAATCACGTTATTATAACCGCGATTACCGTACATCATGAACTTAATTAATCCGGGATTTCGCATCTAACGTACGAACGCATCCGTTAATAAAGAATAGAAAAATTAAAAAAAGTAAATATTTAAAATAAAAGTGAAAGTTTATATGAGATATTTAGTCAGATACCGAATTGTTAATATTTACTAAATATAGGTACTCGAATTTGTGACCGCTAATTAGTTGAACTGACTATTAAACCTAAGTCGGACGGTTTATGTTAGCAGTAATGTCGTAAGAAACTAAGTAGTAAGATATACGATAATTACAGCTGGTAATAGCAGATTGTTATAAATAATCTGCGAAACTAAATTATATTACAAGTTGGTAATTTATATAAACTATAAAAGATAATAGGCTTATATATCCGATCTTGTTTTTACTAATCGAATATGATTGAATCGATCCCGTTCGACTATTAATCGAATATAGTCGAATCGATCCGGTTCGACCATTAATCGAATGTGGTCGAATCGATTACGTTCGACCTTTTTCTAATTACGTGATTTATCCGATCGGGGTTATTTTGTTTATAGTTCTGACCGTCTAGGAGTCGAATTAGCTGGGTTATAATACGATTTTTCCCATTTAAAACTTTTGCTTTTAAAAATTATTTGCTGCTGTCGATTAATTAGGTAAGTAATTTTTTCTTTTGCTTTTTTATCTTTTCCTTTGGCTTTTCTATATATTATATTTACGTTTGGTCGTATCTTGAAAAATAAAAGGAAATTGCCTTTTAATTTAGATTGTTATAAAAGTTTATTTCGTTTTATTCATAAGTTTGGCATAAATATGCTGCGGTATTCGGTTTATTTTCGTATTAACCGTTTTAATTATATTATTATAAAAGTAAAGATCGTTATAATTTTGATATTAATAAAAAATACGCTTATTGCAATTTTGGGAAAGTCCATTCGCAATCGATATTCCGCGTTTTTCGTAAAAAGGACAAGATTAAACGTAAGAAAAAAAAAGCCCAGGTGTTAATTTCGAAACATTCGCTTGCTTATAACGTTTCCGGAAGTAAGAAAAATCTTTATGAAAGAAAGCCGTTAAGATAGTTCGTCGTAATGTTAAGGATTTAAATGAATTCGAACTGTAAAAAAGTGTTATAGGAGTAAGGGTTCCTGTCTCTAAGAGACCTGCTTGAGGCCTAGTGTGGACCTGTCTCGGCTAAATCACGGGTAAGAAGGCTTAGCCTTCCTGATGATCTAGGTGATCTAAGTGATCTGGCCCAGATCACATAGATCACATAGATCACATAGATCCACGACACACTTATTAAAAAACAGTTGGATATATATGAACCAAGTTTCCTATGTAATTAGTACCTATTTAGTTTCGTTCCTTACCTATCAATCTAAGCCTACAGTTAAAGGCAGTGGTTCTTTATTATGCGAAGAGTCTTTAAACATTTTTAATAAACAGAACCCTAATAAATTATCCTTCGCCCTATTATTACCTGTAAATTAAAACCTTTTTTCAGATACTGCTTATACTTCCAGGTGGATGTATAACAGATTCGTTACATTTTAATAACTCCGTAATTAATAACAGGCATAATTTAAGGCCCCGTTAAGCATAAGCTTTCCTAAACTTAATAAAAACGATATCACAAAACGACGTTTAAAAGATAAATAATACACCCGATCCCTATTATAAGCTAATAACGGATTAGTAACCAGATTAAACAATCTACCCCTTATCGAAAAAGTTCTTTAATTAATTAACTACATCATACCTCTTATAACCCGAAGTAAAAGAAACCCTTTTTCATTCTAAACCCAACATCTAACCCCGGCTCCAAAAGATATTATCGAAGTCCAGGGTAACTCGGAGGAGGAAAAAAAAACCAGAGGTCCAGGAATCTCAAGGCCCAAAAGGAAAAAAGAAAAAGCTCTCCACTAAGGAGAAAATGGAGATCCTATTGCGCAAAATTCAAGCCCTAAAAACGATAAAGGAAAAATACCTTAACCCCGCAGAAAAAGGATAACTTAACCTATCTAAAAAATAAAGGAAAGAACCCCAGCACTCCTATTATTCGGCCCTAACCGGTACCGCGAAACCATAATCCCACCCCCTAGCTATTACGAAATGCCGGAAATTAAGGGTTATAAACTAATTACTCGAAAGCCCTATAATGAGATTATAAGTGTAGAAGGATTCCTTATCCAGGCGACAACTTACCTTAAGTTTTACTAAAGCTTTTTAACGAAAAAATATCAAAAAGTAATAGTAATCTTTTAGCTGTTTACTAAACGAATTCTCCTATAGTTCGAATTAATTATAAAGAATTACTTAAAAAGTTACCTCGAAAAATTCTTAAACATTACCAATTACATTTTCAACGACTACCGATACTTTAAGGACCGAATACGAACTATGTTTAGAAACCCCGATAAAGGACAGCACGTAGTAAAATAATTACACCTTCTTTATTAAACCAAGTTAGTTATAAAATGTACCATAAAATTTAACCGCTTAGCCGTAATTTCCAATTTACTCGAAAGCGCGTTATTTTATCCCTTTTACGACGGCTTAAAACTTTAAATTAAGGATAAAATATATATAATGCCCAAAATAAAATGCTTTAAAAAATATACCAACAGAATAATCATTAGTAACTAACGCACCTTTAACCGGTACCTTAAAAAGAAAGAAACTAAGAAACGAAATAACAACAAAACCCTTAGCAGTCAAACCAAAAAGGACAAAGGCAAAACTTAAAAAAAAGCAAGTACCGCTTCGAAAAGACCGAAAAAAGTTAAATCCGACATAAAGTATTTTAACTATGGTGTCGGCAATTGGTGCGTACAGGTGTTGCCTGTTGGCTGGCTTTGTGGGCCCAGGCTGCAGGAGTGCTGCCTGGGACACCCTTTATCCTCAGACGATCCTTTGTCACATAATCATGTATGTAAAGGCGATTGCCCACGGACTAGATTTATCCTTTCCTAGAACATATAGAACCAACGCATAAAAGTTACGCCAGATTCCTGCATTTGATTACTGTAACTGTTGACATGGTAGCATCTTCTGGTTATTAATAACCTAGCACGTTATACGAAGTGGTTGATTGTAATCTGGTAGCGGCAACAGCTAAGTCATTATCAGAAAGAGCAAAAGGTTCAAAAGAAAACCGCTTAGCCAACGATTTAAGAAGAGAATTAAGTAACAGTTAACGATGTTAGGTCAACGCCGTACCCCAGGAAATTTCCTTGCTAAGCCAATAGTTAGCAACCCATCCGATAAGGGTTTCGTTCTTATGAAGGGCCAAAAGTAGAATAATAATCCTTTCCCTTCCTCCAAACGCGTATCTTTACCCGAAAAGTACTATAATAAGAGAAAGGAAGAAGAAAAATAGGAGCCATTTTTAATAAGAGATAATTGACTGCCTTAGTAACAGCAGTTAAGAGCAAACAGGCCGAAAGCCTTACCTATTTAGAAATAGCATCCCAAATTAAATTTAAATAAGCTTTATACATTTCTGGGTAATAACTTAAATAACATTAACCGGGGCCTTAAAGAACGGGACGATAGATACTTACAGGTTAAAGAAAAGGTTAAAAAGTTAAGGTTTTAGAACCGAAAAACCAAAACGTTGATAGTGCAATTGAACGAAATAATGATATAGTTCCTAGACGGGTTTTAACAAACGAAATCGCGGAATATAAATGCATAAACGAAAACGCCTAAGGCCTCGCAAAGTACTTAACCCGAAATGCAGGCGAATAGTTCGAAGGAAACTTCCGTTGCAGTGGAAAAAAGCGACGTAAAGGAGATTAACCTTTTGAAAGAAGGCGAAATGAAGGCCAGGAAATGGTTTATTAAAAAACCCGACCCCTTAAAAAAGCAAAAAGTAAAAAGGTAAAACCATTTAAAAAAAAGTGTAGTACGTAATAACCCTAATAATTTAAACAATCTTTCGTCTTTATCCTTATTTTTAAACTTATTTTAAGTTCCCTTAAAAAAGCGCAATAAAAAACGTAAAAATTCCCTTAACAATTTATCCGGTTTTTCCAGTAGCTTAAACAGCTTTAACGGGGCAGGTGCACGCTTAAAGGAAAAGAAGTTTAATAATGGAAATAGTAAGTTTCGCTGGAAATGCTTTATTTTCACGCTAAATAAAAAGAATTACTCGCTTGGTTAAATTAATTAGGAACTTTAAAGCAATACGTTAAATTTTACACTTACGGAGATTAGCTAAAAGGAGGGCATAAAGCTAAAGCAATTAGACCAGTTGCGCCTTACCAAAGTTATTATTAAAACCTGTAAAAAGGTGCCCTTTAAGTTAATTATAAGTATTAAAAAAGGAATACAAATATTAAAAACTTTCCAGGAAGCTTACGCCGTAATAAACCAAACCAGGCAAAGGTTTTTTTGGAAGGAATTAAGCAAAATCATATACGACGGTAAAAACCTAATATAGTTTACCATTAAGTTTTAAAAGTTTCTTCGGGAAGTTAAAAGTTATAATATAAGTTCGGAACCGAAAAATATATTACCATATTTTTTATTACTATAAAGGACCGCGTTAGTAGCTCGTATAAGATAATATGATTAATGTACGTTAAACGAACTACTTTTTCCAACAACTAATTAACGATTTTAATAACGAATTCCATAACCGTTTTAGTAATAAGAAAAAAACGGAAAATCTTATAACGCCTAAAAACGTAAGGGTAAAAGCAATAATAATAACAAAAACAACAAGCCTACATAAAATAAGAACGGAAATCCCCTTTATTTTAATTATGGCAAATATGAGCACTTAGTTAAAAACTACCTTAAGCCCTAAAAGGAAAAAAATGGCAAAGGAAAAAAAGCTAAAAAAAATAATATTAAGGAAGTAATAACAGCAATAATAATTGAAGCAACAACTTTCGCAACACCCAAGAAGGTGGTTAAGGCGAAAAACAATTTATCCCTAAGGACCTAAGGGACGTATATCGCTTTAGTAAAAGAACATTTAGCGCTTAAGCCGATAATTAGCAGCTTTAGGACTTAATATAATAATATAATAAAACATTACAGGAGTTAACTATAAGGCCTTTAATAATTAAATACCCTAAAGTAACTGTCGGAAAGGTAGTTACAGCAGTCGAATACGTTAAAGTTATAACAATCGGATACGTTAAAGCTTTAGTAATTAAAACCCTTAAAGTAAACGTTAACATTACGAATAATATTAAGGATTTCGAAAAAAATATTATCCTAAATATTAAGTTTAAGGGAATTTATATTATAACAGTTGGTAAATTAGTACTGGCCACCTCCGTTAGGATAATAAAATGTGCCTTAAAAGGTCCCCGAAAAGAGAACAATAAGATTTTGGTAAAGTATACGCTATATATTAATGGCTTCCCCTTAAAGGTATTCTTTGGAAAAATATATTACAGAAAAAAAGGTTACCTAAACAAAAATACCTTAGTAAACCCTAATAGGTCCCAGTTGATAACGATTAACGTACCTCGGAAAGGCTTTTTCTTATGGATTTATGAGAAGCTGGAGCCTATTATCAAAACCCCGGAGTCCACGAACGACGAAAATTAATAATAAGGCCACGGGCTAGGGAAGGCATTCGGTAAGGAAAACGGTAATAACCTAAAGCGAATGCTTATAAACGTTCTTAAAGATGGAAAAATCTTTATGACGGACGAAATTATAAAGAAACTTATCCTTTAGTACCGCCGCCTTTACCACCCCAGTATTAAACGATTAATTTGGACCATTAAAAGGTTTACGGGGATCGATATAAACCTCGGAAATATGGAATTACTCCTTTACATAACGTATAACGAAAGTAAAATACGGAAAATACCATTTACAAACCTTTAAAAATAAAGGTTATACGTAAAAAAGATTATTTAATATGATATAAGGTCCGTTAAGCTTATCAGCATTAAGAATAAGGCCTATTACGGCCTTATTATAAACGACCTTTCGCGCTACAAAAAATACTATTTATTCAAAACCAAAAATGAGGCCCAGCAAAGCTTATGTACATACATCATACGAGTAACCAAACGTTTAAAAACGATTCCCCCCAATATAAAAGGCCGAAATAAAAAAGTGCAAACTTTACGCCTAAACGGCGGCAGGGAATTTGGCATAATAATTATTAAAAACTTTTGCGTTATGAAGGATATCGAACTGGTAATTTCCAGCCCATATAACCAATATCAAAACGGAATTACGGAAAAAGGTATTCAGTTCCTGCAAGATAAGGCGCGTACAACTTCCGCGCAAATAAAAATCCTTACATACTTTTAGGATTTCGTTATGAAAGCTATAACGCATACGATTAACAGGACTGGATAGTTTACGGTAAATGACATAACGTTAATCAAATGCTTTAAAAAAGTATTTAATCCTGAAAGATAATTATATAAGCCTCATAACAATTACCTCCGCATCCTTAATAACAGATGTACGGTTCTAAGCGATAGGAATTATAAAACTAAATTAAAGAAATTAAAGGCCCGAAAAGCTAAAAGGATGTTTCCAAGTTATAAAGGGACTTATAACTACAAAAGGTAATTGCTAAAGGGCGGCAAAGTACTTACTACGTCATACGTTATAATTTATAAAAACCTAAAAAAACCAGGGTAACCTTCAAACCCTAAGGATATCATCCGATCGCTTCCGCAACTAATGCAAAAGCATTTAAGATACCGTTAAAAACAGGGCGTTAAAATGAAGAACAAAAACCACAACGTCGTCTTAAAGGATAATACGGACAAAAAACCAAAAAAATCAAACGCAAAAAAAGGCGTCCGAAAAAAACGGTTCTCAAACTATACACCTTAAAAGCTCCAGATAAAGCCCCAGAATTAATGCGTAAACTAAAGCTAGCTTTAACCCAAAAAAAGCGATAATTACGGCTCACATACCTATTATTTTAACCCATTAAGTAACGACGAAAACTTTTTTTGTAATTCCGGAAACGCCGAACGGGCTGTCGGGAACGCTTACGAATACCAACAGATAATTAACATACTAAAGGATAAGTACGATGGCATATTTAAGGATTCGGAAAATATTAACCTAGGTAAGTTATTTACCACCTACAAGCTGTTTATAGTAACGGATAACGGCCTATCCTTAAAGAAAGCCATAAAAGGCCTAAAGCGAAAGATATGGCTTGAAACAATTTTTACGGAAATTAAGGAAAACCTTTTACGTAAAACCTTCAATTTTATACCTTTCGATAAGGGCCGTACCCGCGGATACCTTATTATTGCCAAATGGGTACTAAGGAAAAAATATACGTTTATAAGAAAGTTAAATAAATTCAAGGCCCGTATTTGCGTAAAGGGTTTCATATAGCGAAAAAGAATAGATTATAATAGAACCGTAACGAATACCGCAAAAGTTGTGTATTGGAGGATCTTAATAGCCCTGGCTGCCTATTTGGGCTAGCATATTCTCCAGATCGATTTTATCGTTACGTACTTAAATAAAAACCTAAAGGAAAATATCTATATAAAGTAGTTCCTTATGCTAAAGAAGTATTTCGATACGTACCTGGAAGATAAATAAAAATACCAGTTCTTCCTTAAAAAGGTTATGAAGCTGATAAACCCCTTATACGGCCTAAAGCAAACTAAAGCTGCTTAGCAGGAAAAAGTCAGAAAGATATTTACGAAGTTAGGTTTTTACCCGTTAATTTCGGATAATGCGATTTACTTCAACCTTAAGATTAGAAATGTTATCGCTTTATACGTTAATAATTTCCTGCTTTTCGAAGCCGATAAATAATACCTTAAAAACGTTGCCAAGGAAATCGCTAAGGACGTCCCTATTAAGGACTTGGGAGATGCGGATTGGTACCTAGGCGTACGAATTGTCCGTTCTTCGTCGATTGGCGACGTTAAGTTAGACCAACAATAATACATTAAAAAGTTACTGAAGTTAGTTAAGCTAGACGAGATGCGAAAGGAGCTTACGTTATTTATTAAGGATTATTTAAAGTACGTTATAAGATACGACGGCGAGGCTAGCAAAAAAATATATTCGAATATGTAAGTCTGGTAAGGAAGTTTAATTTTTCCAGTTAAATTAACAAACCGGATATAACGTTTGTAACGTTAACTTGGGCTAGGTTTATAAGTAACCCGTTACCTAAACATTAAGAATATATCAAAAAACTGCTATACTACCTAAACGGTATAATAAACCTATCTTTTCGGTACCGAAAGTTAAAATAAAACCACCCGTACCAGAAACATAATGACTTAAGGTTATTCGGAACAGTAGATACAAGCTTTACGGATAACAGCAAGTTAACAAAGTCCATAACTGGATATGTATTCTTTACAGCTGGAACGCCCGTATTTTGGATTTCAAAGTTACAAGGCGTTATTACGAAATGCATTACTAAAGCAGAATACGTGGAAGTAAGAACAGCTGTAACGGAGATAATAAGGATTAAAAATTTTTTAACAGAACTGAAGCTTATACCTAAAGGTCCTATTCCTATTCTGGAAGATAATATAAAAGCCCTAAAGTAGGTAAAAAAGACGTAGATATCGAAAAGAAAGCGTTATATTAGAGTTAAGTACCATTACGTCCATCAGGAAGTTTATGTAGGATATATTAGCTTTTAATACGTAAAGAGCAAAGCCAACCTTACCGATGGTGTTATAAAGCCATTTAATAGGGCAAACTTTAAGCGGTTTATACGGAATTTGAGACTTAAGAAAATAAGTTAAAATCAGAGATTACGGTTCAATCCCCGTATAGACTAGATTTGATTTTTGGGGCTTTCCAGCTATGGTTACCTGACGCAAGAGGGCGTGTCGGCAATTGGTGCGTACAGGTGTTGCCTGTTGGCTGGCTTTGTGGGCCCAGGCTGCAGGAGTGCTGCCTGGGACACCCTTTGTCCTTAGACGATCCTTTGTCACACAATCATGTATGTAAGGGCGATTGCCCACGGACTAGATTTGTCCTTTCCTAGAACACATAGAACCAACGCATGAGAGTTACGCTAGATTCCTGCATTTGATCACTGTGACTGCTGACATATAGTAAAAAAAGGATATTTCAAAAATAAATATCGGTTGCCCGCTAAAAAGAACTCCAAAAAGGGAAAGATTCCTTAACCCTAAAAAAAAGCTAAAGCGGCTAAACAAGAAACCGATAGTAAGGCAAAAAAGGAAAAGAAAAAAGTTAATCCGACTTCCTTCCAGCTAAAATTCCTTATTACCACCATCACAATGCAGAACGACATCCTAAAATACGAAAATTATCCGATTTGCCAGGACTTTAAAGCTAAAGCTTACAAATATTACCCTAAATAAACGGCCTCCAGGATAACCATAAAGCTAAGATACCTTTACCATCTTAATACATCTTAATATAAAATGCATAACGAAAATGGTCAATTCCGACCCCGACACCAGCAACCACAAACAGCTATCCCCGGAACTTTGCGAACTTCCCGAATACACGGTATATGCCAAACCTCAAGCAAACCAGCATAAGTTATTACACTTTACCGCTTATTACCTTAACGATTATCTCGTTCATCTTAAAGCTAAAAAAGATAATAATATTTAATCTGGATAAAACGAAAAACTATCAACCGAACTAGATAACGAATGCAGATATACAGAAACTCCTTAATAACTAGAATACCCTAGGTCTTATTATCTACATCCCGAATCAGAACAAAATCGGAAAGCCATATCGTAAGGATGTTTATGTTACTTCCCGATACTTTACATCCAATAAGAACTCCTAAATATGGGAACACCTCATTCGGAGGTCCACACTTCCAACCCCATAATTCGAAAAATAGAAAACTAAAGGTTAAAGCCGAAAAAAGTAATTACCTTCGAATGCCAGTTCGATAAAACAGAAAAGAAAAAAGAAAAAAGGTACAAATACATAAATAATCATTATATTAAATACGTTATAAAAAGACCAAGAGGTAAAAACGCCTTTTCGCAATAGATAACACCAATTAAAAAGCGCCAAAAGCCCTCGAAATTAAGGTATCGAAAAACCCCAACTTATAAAACCTTATATAAGGCAACAAAAAGATTACGCAGCCAGATCGAAATTTCTCTTTGATACAAAAACAAAACGCTTAAAGCCATAATCGACTTAAGGGCCGAAAGCAACTTCATCTTTCCCGCGGTAACAAAAAAATATTAAATTCCTTAAAAATACAAACTAAAGTCCTACAAATTACGCATAGTAAACGGAAGCCTATCCAACTATAAAAACGGACGAATTTAACGAAAAACTAAAAGACTTCCCGTTTAAATCCAAAAATACCAAAAACGAATTTCGTTAAATATTACTATCAACTCTAAACATAACATCATGCTAGGAATACCGTAGCTCAGGACCAGCAATCCACATATCAACTAGAAACATTAAATACTTTCTTGGAAAAACAAAAAAAGGCTACCCGAAAGAAATAAGTAAAAGTTCTGCTGTATCATCAAGAAAGTACAAGTACCAGACCAAGCGGAAACAATACCACTTAAATACTAAAAATTCAAAAGATTATTCAAAAGTAAAAGAAAAAACACAAATTACCACCATATAATCAATAAGATCACAGGATACTTATTAAAAAAGGACATCACCCTAAACTTTACAAGATTTACCATGTAAACCTTAAAAGATTAAAGGCCTTATAGAAAACTATTTAACTCGGTTTAAAAAAGAATACGTTCAACCCTTTAATTCTTCTACTAAATACCCCGTCGTTATGTACCAAAAACTAAAAACGGAAAACAAAAATTAACAAAGACGGAAACCTGGTTTATAAAAGAATAATCGACTATAAATAGCTAAATAGCATCACGATTAAAAATAAATACCCCCTAACCCTTATAAACATACTAAAAGAAACGCTAACAAGGTTAAATAATTTATTACACTTAACTTCCGAAACGGTTATTACCGTATTAAAATAACCCTCAAAAACTTTGAAAAATGGAAAACGGCATTCAGAATAATATATGGACATTACGAATACCGAATAATGCCTATAAAACTTACCAATGCTCCCGCCAGTTTCCAACGTTTAGTTATAACTACATTACGAAAATTCCTGGACAAGTTCGTATTAGTTTACCTCGACGACATTCTCATTTATTCCGAGACTTTAAAAAAGCATAAATAACATATAGCTCAAATACTTAAAACCTTAAATAAGGCGAATATCCGAATTAACTCAGCCAGAGGCGTATGGCACATATATAAGCTAGACTTTCTAAGATATATACTTACCCGTCGCCAAATTCAAATTTAACGCTTTAAAATGGAAGTAATTAAGGGCTGGCCTATCCCTAATAAAACGACCGTTCCCAACATCCGACAAATCTTAAAATTTACGGGTTACGTACGAAGCCTAATTAAAGGATACGGCAATATAATTAAACCATTAACGAAACTTACTACTAAAAGATATATGAGAAAAGAATTTAAGTTTTCAGAAAATTCGAAAAAAGCAATCCAAACCTTAAAAAACGTAATCACTGATAGACCCATAATAAGACTACTTAATACAGATAAAAAGAAGCGCCTAAAAACGGACGCGTTAAATTACGTATTAAATATCATCCTAAAATAATTAAAGGATAATAACAGATAGTACCCAGGAACTTATTACTCGAAAGTACTCCGAAATATAAAACTTAAATACCCGATTTATAACAAAAACATATTAATAATTATTAACGCTTTTAAAAAGTAAAAGCTTTTCCTTAATGGAACTAAAGAATCCTTTAATATTTATTCCGAATATAAAAACCTTACCCGATTTATAAAGGTACAAGGATTAAATAAACGACATAAAACCTGGATAATTTTCTTATCAACGTTTAACATCAAAATATATTATATCAAAGGGAAAAAAAACATCAAGACGGATAATTTTAATCGTAAAGGTAACTATAATCCCAAGGTTCCTAAACGAAGCATATAAATACTACAGTATAACAAGGATGGCATTATACAGTTATACGAAATCCTAAAAAAACCAACCCCCGAACTCTTAATACGGTTTGGGAATTCTTATAACATAAAGGGGAAAAAAGGTTTAACCACAAAAAAAACATCCAAAAAACCAGCGATTATACTGTGGTAAAATCTATATTCCCAAGGATTAAGAAGAAGAATTCGTAAGGGAATTTCACGAAAACCTATTACATGGATATTAAGGAACCTTCAAGACCATTCGACGGCTGTAGGAAAAGTATAACTTTCCAGAACTGCGCCAAATAGTCAAAAGAATTATCAAGAATTATAACATTTATAACAAGGCTAAAGTAACATGCTATAAGCCCTATAGGTTGTTACAGCTTATTAATATTCCTAACAAAACATGGAACACCATAATTTGAGATTTTATTACCAGCCTTTCTCCATTTGAAAATTTAATTACTAAAATCGATTCCGACGGAATCTGCGTGATCGTTAGCAAACTTACCAAATATAGATATTTCTTACTTTTTAAAGGAACTGCGAAGGCAAAATAACTAACTTACGTATTTATCCGACATTACCTCGATAAATACGGAATACAGAAAAGATCATTTTTAATCGAGATAAGCTTTTTATATCTAAGTTCAGCACTAACTTTTTTAAACAAATAAATACTAAGCTTAACTTTTTAAGAACCTATTACCCTTAAACAAATGGTTAAACGGAACGATTAAACCAGAGTTTAAAATAGTACTGCCGAAATTATGTTAACTACTAGCAAGACAATTAGGTAAAGTTATTATTATTAACATAAATGGCCTATAATACGTTTATTAACGAAAATATGGGCATATCCTCTTATATAGCTATATACGGATATAAGGCAGTAACTTAACAACCAAAGCAATCGGCGCACAAAACTCCGACAATTACCATTATAGCTCCTCGAACAAAAACAATAATAACGCAAATCAAAACGATATAAGCTCGATTACGAACCG
The DNA here is from genome assembly GCA_004154915.1 of Monosporascus ibericus. Taxonomy (NCBI): domain Eukaryota; kingdom Fungi; phylum Ascomycota; class Sordariomycetes; order Xylariales; genus Monosporascus; species Monosporascus ibericus. The sequence continues at coordinate 68,211 of QJNU01000067.1, read as the reverse complement.
AGTTATAGTTTCTCTAACGAAAAGTGGCCCAGTATTATAACAAAAAAAGAATTAAAAAAGGATTTCTAGCGAAAGGAAATAAGGCTTACTTGCTACGTCAAAAACAAAACGCGACGTCGAACATCTCACAAATTAAGATTAAAAGGCCTAACGGTAAGTTTAAGTTCAAGAAACTTAGTTTATTTAAAATTAACGAGCTTATTTCCAAAACTAATTACCGATTATTATTACGTAAAATAATAAAGATATACCCTGTTTTCCATATTTCCTTACTTAAACCAGCACCTAAAAACGCCCAGTTAAAGATAAGCCTAAAGATCGAGAAAAACGATAATAACTATAAAGTTAAAAAGATATTGAACTCCAGAATAATTAAAAACAAAATCTAATACCTAGTTAAATAAAAAGGAGACTTATACGAAGAAAATACTTAGGAACTACTTAGCCACCTAACGAATACGATAAACCTGGTTACGACGTTCCATCGGCAGAATCCTAGCCGACCGTTTCTAACGCGGCCAAGGTCGCAGGCGATAATAGTTCCCCCGCTTAAATCTAAACCCGCGGCGTTCTAATCGAAGAAAGTAAATGCCTTCGCAATGGTATCTATCTCAAAAACAAGCCGCACTTGCTCCGCTTCCATACGTCGCTGTTCTTCCTTTAATCTTTCCTATTTTTCCAGTTAATCCAATTTATATCCCTCTTTTACAATAGCCATAACCTTCTTTTTTAAAAGCTCCTGCTAAAAACGTAAGCGCTTTATCCGTGTAATAAGCTCTTTTATCTTCTTTTCGGCAGCCTCCTAATAAGCAACTAAGGTATCCTTTACCTCTCGTTAGTCTTTTTCCAAACGATCGTACATTTCACTCAACTTCGTTAATAAGTTCATAATCAGGCCGTTACAGACCAAACGCTAACAATAAGTGCAATAATCGCAGCTCGAAATATCAGAAACGAAGAAATAATCGGTTTCGCTAAAACGGGTATAATTAGAATAAGGGAATGCCTTAACACCAAACTTCTTAATGGAATTAACTCGAGCGTCGCGAAAGTCGCGTTAATTTAGGCGACATTTTCTTTTTTCTTTTTAAATACGACCTATCATAATAAAGTCAGTTAAAAGATCTCCAAAAAAGCTCTCTTTAACGAAAGTGGCCACCTACGGTTCTTATCTTTAGGATAAAAATCCTTAAAGAAGGGAAATAGTGTTACAGGAATAAAGGTTCATATCTTTAGAAGACCTGCTTAGGGCGTAATATAAACCCGTCCTGGCTAAATCACGGGTAAGAAGGCTTGGCGTTCCTGAGGATCTAAATAATCTAAATAATCTGGTCCAGATCACATAAATTACATAGATCTACGACACACTTATTAAAAGACAGTTGGATATATATAAACCAAGTTTTCTATATAATTAGCACTTACATAGTTTCGCTCTTTAGCTATTAATCTAAGACTATAGCTAAAGGCAGTCGTTCTTTACTATAAGAAGAGTCTTTAAACCTCTTTAACGAACAGAACCTTAATAAATCATCTCTCGCCCTATTATTACCTGCAAATCAAGACCCCTTTTCGGATACTGCTCATACTTCCAGGTGGATGTATGACAGGTTCGTTATAGAAAGGACGAGGTAAAAGCCGTCGCAGAAGCTGTTTAAGTTGTGGGAGTAATTAATTAGTCCTTTTTAATAAACCTAGATTAGAAAGTTAGTTTAAACGTTTCTGGTATTATTAATTAAAGATTTTTTAAAGGCGTTAAGTACTTAAAAGGTTTCTAGCAGGTGTTTAGGTGTTTTCGGAGTTTAGGTAATCATTTTATTTAACCAGGTATTCGGTAAATCCGCATTTTCCCCCCATATTTAACAACCTTTATGTCTTATATGTAGATATATCTTCTTTTACCTTTTTTTTATATTTTAAATTAACTATAATATTGTCTAGTATTAATTCAATGAAGGGAAATATAAAAGCTGGATAACATTTAACTTTAGGTAATACTTTTAATTAATAGTTATTTTTAAAGCTGTTTTAGCTCTTTTGTATAAACCGACATTTTGAAAATAAAGTTCTTTGTTTGGTCGTTCGGTTTAAATATTTTTAGTAATTACGTAAACTATTTTTCTTTTTTAAAAAGTTAATATTTTTTAACTTTGGTTCGTTAAAATCCTATTAATCACGCCCGAATTATATTTTCCTTTCTATTTTTGGGAATAATTATCTTAATAGTTTTAATATATAAATTGTTTTAATATTAATTAGTCGTTTTTTATATATATCCCTATAAATTTCTAGTATAAAGCTAAAGTTGACATTTGCTAAAGCCGTTTTCATAATTCTATAACAATTGGTATTATAAGTTAATTATAGGATAAATAGTTTTAAAATTAATTGTTTTATTAGTAATTAATATAATATCGCCAGTACGCTTTTAATATTTAATTAATTCTTTTTATTTATGCCTTTATTTCACCTTTAAGTACGTTGAATAGTTTATAATATAAACTTAATTATGTTATAAGTCCTTATTAAAATTTCGAAATAAATATTATTGTGTTATTTGAATAACTGTTGTTAATAATCCGTATACTTTTCAGTTACGCCTTAACAGAATGTCACCTAATTATTTTAAATGCGCGTTTTTATTATATAATAAAAATAAGAAAGTTTTGTAAATCGGTAAACGATTATGAAGATAGTATCGTAATATTTGCTCGTGACTAGGTTTTATAAGAATAAAAGTTTATTAATAAAGTCGAAAATAACGGACTTTAATATCTATTTTACAACTGGTAATAGTTATAATTTTTCCGGTTAGTTTATGTAGTCGAGGTTTTACCTTATTATATATATGATATTATTATTATATTTTATTTATTATTAATTCTATTTTTAAAACATAATAATTACGTTATATCCGTTTTAAGCTGTTATAAATCCATGGGTGTCCGTATAGTTGATGCTTTTATATATTTCGTTTTAATATCTTTTGACGTTTTTAAAACATATCCTTTTCATTTTTTAATCTTTAAGTAAGTTATTGTTATATTTCTAAATGTTTTAGTATAACGTCTCACACCACCTCGCGGTACATACCACCTCGCGGTACACTTTTTCCAACGTTCCAAGTATCTAACTTTAATTACTTATTTCTTAATAACCATAATATGGAACGACTTACAAAAAAAGCGAAATAAACCTAGCCGTTCAGGCTAAAAAAAGAAACCCGAAACTTAATTATAAAAAGCTTAGTTTTATTTATAACGTCCTATTTATTACCTTAGGGTCGCGAATTAACGGTAAACGCGTCCGAACCGATATTATTTCCAGTTTGCGAAATTTAATTCCGACCGAAAAAAAATTAATTATCGACTAAATCCTTAACTTAAATACGCGAGCGTTTCCTATCCGGCTTTAATACGTTAAAGATATAGCAAATTTGTTATTTACTTAGCGTATCGCAAAACGCGTTAAAGTTAATTAAGCGTCGAAATTTGTACGGCGGCAAAATAAACTTAAAATATGTTTAAATCGAAAAATCGATTATTAAAAGGTATTATGCGAAAATCTAAAAATATTTCGTAAGTAATTTAAACTTGTTCGGGTTATAATCGCAAAATACGACATTATAAAAAAAGATATTTATAACTTTAATAAAACGGGCTTTTTAATAAAATTTTTAATAATTTGCGGTATAATAATTATAAATACCGAAAAACGTAAAAAACTTAAATAAATATAATAAGGTAACCGGGAATAAGTTATAATTATATTAACTATTAATTCGTAAGGTTAAGTTATATTATTATTTATTATTTTGGCGAGAAAAGCTTACCTTAATTCTTAATATCGTGATAACTTATTACCAGCCGATTAAAAGGTTGGTATTAATTATAATAGCTGAATAACGAACGAATTAAATTTAAAATAAATTTAATATTTCGATAAACATATTTAAACGCGTACGAAAAAAACGAAACGCTTTTTTATTTTCGACGGTTACGAAAGTTACTATTCGATAAAATTCGAAAAATATTACGTAAATAATAATATTATTATTTTTTGCATACCTTTTTATTTTTTTATCGGTTTTAACTTTTTAACGTATCCTATTTTTCCGTTTTAAAACGCGTTTATTTATTTTATATCGAAAATTTAATATAACGTTATTATACCTATATCGCGAAAGAAGATTTTCTTGCCGGCTTTTACGACACGTTTAAAGCTATTATAACGTCCGATAATATTAAAACTGGATTCGTAAAAGCTGGGCTTATTTTATTTAATTTTAATAACGTTTTTTTCAAATTAAAAATTCCTTTAATTGTATCTACGCCGACCGTTTCGTTACTTACTTCCACCGGTTTTAATTTTTCCCTTTTTGCAAAAACTTTTAAAAATACCCAAAAAGTAATAAAGTAAGAACGTTACTTGCAAAAAAAAAATCAGAAATTATTAAGGCAGCTCGCCGACAAAAATGGTAAAATCGGTTAATCTTTTAACCAAAAATAACTTATTGCTTTTATATAAAATTACGCTTTTTCGGGAAGAAACCGCCTAATTATACGAAACGAACCATCTTTTTAACAAACGCCGAAAAACCAAAAACAAACGTTTTTAAAAAGGAGGAATATTTATTATAAAAAAAGGATAAGTTCTTTTGGCCAAGAAAAAAGGGGGTGGTAAAAAATTCCAGCTAATAACGGCTAAAAGTAATCGTCGCAAAAGGGTTAAAACGAAAGAACGGAAATATGGCGTTTACGGCAAGCTCGGACATAATGCGCGTACTTGTAAAGAAGTTGTAGATACCTCTAGCGAAGAAGAATCCGACTAGTTTAAATTGATTTATGGCGTTGTGGTTGCTTTATTTGATTTCGTTCCTGCGAGGTGTCAAAAAGTGTACCGCGAGGTGGTATGTACCGCGAGGTGGTGTGAGACGTTAAATTAACGGCTATTGTTTTAATTATTATTATTTATTACAATTCTAAGTATCCTTTTCACGCAATATCGAAAGCTTGGTAATTAACTTTAATTGCTTTCTTTTTTAAGTCTGGGTTGCGGCGAAATAGGTTTATTTTATTATTTTTCGATCCTTTTCGATAAATAATAACAAAATCATAATCTGTTAGTTTTTCAGCGCAACGTAATTATCGTCCTCCTAGCTCTTTGGTAATACTAAAGAGAATAAGGTTTTTATAATCCGTGTATACTTTAACCTAATATAAGTTTATCTTAAAATAATATCTGAATTTTAGAAAAGCTTTAAAAATAATTATAAGATTTTTAACAAAAATACTATAATTTAATGTTATTCCCCTTAATTTATACAAATAAAATACGATACAATATAAGTTACCTTAACTATCGCGGTATTCGGCTATTACACTTAAACCCCCAATTCGAAACGTTGGTTTTAAACTTGAATAGGCAGCTTAAGCTATAAATAATTAATATTAACTTTTTAATAATCGCGTTTTTAGTTTCTTAAAAAGCTTTTCCAGCTTTCATTTTTTAAAGCCATTTATTTCTTTTTTATTAAGTTCAATAATAACGTAATTACTTTGTTAAAGTGTTCCGTAAAGTTCTTTTCATAGTTAATAAATCCCAAGAAACTTTATACCTTTTTAATCGTAATAAGCGTTTTTTATTCTTATACTGTATCGAGCTTTTTAAAATCTATTTTAATATATCTTAAGGAAATAACATGCCCCAAAAACCTTACTTTTTATAAATTAAACTGGCTTTTCTTTACACTAACAACTGAATTCGTCTGCAATAAGGCTTAAAGAACCATCTAAACGTAGCGTATATATTCCGTTTTATTTTCCAAGTAAATAAAAATATCATCGAGGGCATAAATAACGAAAGTACCTCAATATTCCTTAAATATATAGTTAATTATTTGCTAAAACGTTGCTCGTACGTTCGTATATCCGGAAGGCATAACAAGATACTTAAAGAGTTCGTCTTTCGTTTTAAAGATTATTTTTTACTTATATCCAAATTTAATAAGGATCTAGTTATATCCTTTTTTAAATTTTGAAGTTATAAATTAGTTTCCTTTTTCATAGTAATTTCCTATTTTGATAATTAAAATTAATAATATTTTGTCTCTGATTATAATATTGTTTAATTATTTATAATCGATAATTAAATGTAGTTTTCTATTTTCTTTCCTAATATAGAAAATATAAAATATCCGGTTAATAAAATAAAATGTGCTATATAATATTTTTAAAGTGTATTTATAAAGTATATACGTAAAATTAATAATTCTATCTTATTAAAGTTATGAATTAGGTTAAATCTGGTCGGCATGTTCTTTTTTAAAAAGCTATTTCGTAAATCTCTTTGATATATTCAGATAATTTTGTTTTAAGTTTTTTTTCAAAACAATTGTAAATATTTGTAATATTATAAATGTAAGTTTATTATGATTTTTAACTTTAAAGATTAATGGTTTAAATAATCGTTTAACTTTTGTAACTTTATTTTTATAACAACGATAATACGTTAAAGTCTTTTATACTATTTCTATTTGTTTTTATATTTCATTTCTATAGCTGATAAGGTTTTTATCTTATTTTTATACATACATTCGTGACTATTTGCTATCGAATATTAAAATCCTTTCTTAGTTGTTTGATCGAAAAGGTATAAAATATACTTTATTTAGCTAATATCCTAGTTAAATAAAGCGTTATATTAATATAACCATAATTTTCCGAAGATTATATCCTTATTCCTTGTCGGAACAATATCTAAATTACTTTTTTAATTTCGCAAATAATCTTTGCGTTATCGAAAGCAAATACCTGACTTTCTACGTTTTCGACTCTATATGGTTCTATATTTTCCTCTCATAATAATTGATATTAATTAACTATATCAGGTATAATATAATTAGCTTTTATTATTCCGCAATCCATAAATAAGGTAAACCAATACGTTTTAATTCGTACTTATAAAGTTATAAAGTTAATTTCGTCTTTTATCGTCTCATTTACAACCTTTTTAAAAAGTCTTTACTAGATTCTCTAGGTCTTACTATCTTTCGGCTTTCTTAGAGGTAACGTTCGGCTTGTAAATCGTCCTTTAACACCTTAATATACTTCTAATTTCACTGGTTAAAGGCTTATAATTATTTTAGTTATTCTTTTTATCGATATAAGGTAACTTCGAATAAAAAGACCTACGTTTAAAATCTTTTTTATTAGTATATTCTGGTTCGAAATCTTTTTATGTCTTTTATCGCATTTAAAACTAGGTATCGTATTATTGTATTTTATTTTTATCTTTTTTCTGCATTTTATCCTGAAATCTTTATTGTTTATCGGGGTTATTTGTAAAAGCTAATTAAAAGTTTAAGTTGTTAATTATTTTTAAAGATACCTTTATAACTATTTAATAGATTCATTTTTTCCGTTTTATAATTATACCATTCGAAATAGTATAACGTACCACACAAGCGAACGACTTACATAAGAGATCGACTCGTTTTTATTAACATTCCAACTGCCCAACTTTACTGATTTATTATTTAACACCAACGTTATGGAACGTCGTACTAAAGAAGCTAAAATAAACTTAGCTGTTCAAGCCAGAAAGCAAAACTAAAAGCTTAGTTTTAAAAAGCTTGGTTTTATTTACGATATTACAAAAGCGACCTTAAAAGCTCGATATGACGGTAAACGGGCCCGAACCGACAGTATTCCTAATTCGCGAAAGTTAACGCCAACCGAAAAGCAATCCATTATCGAAAAATTGCTTATCCTAAATACGCGAACGTTTCTTATCCGGCTTCAGTACGTTAAAAATATGGCGAATTTACTGCTGGCCTAGCGCGCCGTAGAACGCGTCGGGGCTAACTGGGCGTCCAATTTTGTACGACGGCAAAAAAAGCTCAAAACGCGTTTAAGTCGGAAAGTCGATTATTAAAAAGTATTATGCGAAAATCTAAAGGTATTTCGTAAATAGTTTAAACTCGTTCGGTTTATAATCGTAAAATACGGGATTATTAAAAAAGATATTTATAACTTCGACGAAACGTGCTTTTTAATAAAACTTCTTATGGTATCGGATATAATAATTATAAGTACTAAAAAACGTAAAAAACCTAAACAGGCGTAATAAGGTAATCGGAAATAAATTACAGTTATATAAATTATTAATTCGCAAGGTTAGGCCTTGCCGTTATTTATTATTTTGGCGGGAAAAAGTTATCTTAATTCTGAATATGGCGATAACTTATTACCAGCCGATTAAAAAGTTAATACCAATTTTAATAATTAAAATAATAAACGAATTAAATTCAAAATAGATTTAACATTTTAACAAATATACACGAACGCGTACAAAAAAAATCGAATCGTTTCCTTATCCTCGACAGCCAAGAAAGCTATCATTCGATCGAATTCGAAAAATATTGTACGAATAACGATATTACTACTTTTTGCATACCCGCGCATTCCTTCCATTGGCTTTAACCGTTCGACATATCCTGCTTTTTTAGTTTAAAACGCGCTTATTCGCTTCATATCGAAAGTTTAATATAACGCTACCATACCCATATTGCGAAGGAAGATTTCCTTGGCGGTTTCTACGAGGCGTTTAAAGTTGTTATAACATCCGATAACACCAAATCCGGATTTTCAAAAGCTGGACTTATTTCATTCGATCCTAATAACGTTCTTTCAGAATTAGACGTTAATAGCTATCCCATTATTTAACCTAAAAAAAACAAAAGTTTTGTTAAACGACAAAAACGGAAACCGCTTGTTAACAAATGAAAAATACGATTAGTAACAAGCTAGTATTAATCATATACAACCTAAGCCGCCCATTTAAGCTTAGAACCAACGTTTCGGATTACGCTTTAAACGTAATAACCGGATACCGTAATAATTAAGGCAACTGATACCTTATTACCTTTTAGTCCTACAAATTAAAAGGAACAAAGCTAAACTACAGCAATCACGATGAAAAATTCATAACCATTATTAAAGCCTCCCGAGAATTTAAGCACTACCTTAAGAAAAGCCATTACCAGGTTAAAATATATATCGACTACAAAACCCTTGCTCGTTTTATTACCACTAAAAAACTTACAAGAAAATAATTACGTTACGTCGAAAAACTAATAAAATACGACTTTATCATCATTTACTAAAAGAAATCGGAAAACGACAAAGCAGACGTATTTAACCGCAAACCAGACCTCGAAGAAAAGGTAATTAAAGTTAACAACCAGATTTCTAATACCATATCGAAAGGATGTTTGCAATTACAACAGATAATAATAATTAAAGTAACACCCTTAACTTATATCAGAAAATCCAAGAATACAATAATAACCTACCTAAGGACCAAAAAATAGAAAAAAACAGAAATCCCGGAAAAATACTAGGAAATATTAATGTGGGATATATACGACCATCAGTTATACGGATACCCAGGGATCCACAAAACCCTAAAACGACTATAACGCACCTATTACTTTCCTAAAATAAAATCAATAATGACAAGAATACAACAACAATGCCACATCTATAATAAAGCAAAGACTCGACGACATAAACCATACGGAAAATTACGGCCATTACCAATCCCAAAGCGACTATAAAACTTAGTAACCTTCGTCTTCATCACCAAGCTTTTATTGTCAAAAACCCAACTACGGGCATATATTACGATAGCATCTTCGTAATCGTCAACCGATTTACTCAGTTTTCTTATTTTTTACCATATAATAAGGATACAACCGTAAAATAATTAACTTATATCTTTTTAAAACATATCTTAAAAGTATAGGGATTACCAATAGAAATTGTTTTAGATAAAAAACGATATTTACTGCGAAATTCTGGCAAGGATTTATGACATAACTAGGCCTAAAACATAAGCTATTTAACGCTTTTAAACCTTAAGCAGACGGATAAACAAAAAAGACCAATTAAATATTAAAACTTAGTTACGATATTATATTAACTACGAACAAAATGATTAAATTTAAATGCTACTTATCGCTAAATTACCTTATAATACCAGCTATTACGACAATACTAAAAAGACTTTAACGAATACTAATATCGGTTATACACCAAAGATTTATAAAGATATAGCCAAAAGACTTATTAACGTCAAAATAATCTTTATATCAAAATAGTTTAAATAATTACATATAAAAATAAAATCAGAATTTCAATTCGTACTTAATCAAGTAAAGAAATATTATAACTAAAGAATGTTAAAAGAATTAACCTTTCAGAGGGAAAAAGTGATTTACATAGCTACTAAAGATATCCTAACCAAACGATTAAACAAACAACTTAACTTTAAATATATCAGCTTATAAAGAATTATTAAGAAAATCTTAAAAAATAACTACCAGTTAAAATTACCACCTAAGGTTAAATTCTATCTAGTCTTTTACGTTTCTTTACTTAAGTTATAACAAATACCATTATAATTAACATAAGATACGAAAAGGAAGTAAAAAAAAAACATACCGACATATAAAGCAAAAAGGATTTTAGATATACGAAAAAAGAAACGGGTTTACCAAGTACAAACTACCCAAACTCCGAAAACACCTAGGAACCCGCCGAAAATCATACAAACGCTTAACGCCTGTTAAGGAGGTTATACCAGTAAAGCCGGTAACTTTCAAAATAACTTCCCAGCCCCGATCTATCGGAAAAAACCAGTCGACGTTTTTAAAACCAGGCAAGTTCGCCACCTTTACAACCTAAACAGCTTACGTAACAGCCTCCACCTTAACCTTTTCATGCTCCTTTAATTCATCTAACGATTATAAATTACGGTTAATCATATCGATATTTTTAATACGAAGAAATTTTTGTTATTAACGTAACCGTTAAAGCCGGGAAATAAATTTATTTATGTCCCGTTATAATTAAAAAAGCCCCTCTTCTGCAAAAGCCCCCTTACGCTTTAATCTTTCCTTTTTTCGCGAAATGTTACGTAAAGAATTAATCGGAATACCCGAACTGTTACAATTTCGTTTGTAACAAACGCAACTTTAATAACGAACTAATTTCTTTACTATGATGCACATTTCTTTCTGTACGAGAAATGCGGAACAAGGTATAACTTTAAAACTAAAATCTTCGATATCGAAGGATAACTTCTTACGTTCCTTTTTTTAATCAAGACGCTGTCGAGGCGCAGCAATTTTCTTAGTAATTCCTTTAAGCATGATAAAAAAGGTAAGGAAGAAAAAAGAAAAACTTACCAAGTTTGAAAATCTTTAAGGACAAAAACCCTAAAAGGGAAAAATCATCGTCTCATAAACCAACACCTTACCAACTTGAACATACGGTCGGGGTAAGATTTAAAATAATTACTGAGTAAAAAGATCACGTAACATGGATCTAAATAGATAAACGGATCTAAAGGGATCCCTGCACTAAAGCAGTTAAGATCCGAAGGGATCTCCGGATCCACGAAAATTTAATTCATTTATACGATACGGATCCGAATGGATTCCCGCATCCAAATGGATCCAAAACGAAGATATATAGGCTTATTATTACCATAGTTTAGATAGATTACCAGCTTATAATATAACTTGGTTACCCAGATTACCTTTGACAATCTGTTATTACGAGACGTAACTATTAAATACTTTATTGCTTAATTTCCCACGACATTATTACTAACATAAACCGTACGACTAGGTTTAACAGTTGGTTAAACCCCTTAGCCGTCACACTAAGTTGTATTACAAGCTGGTAATTTATTTAAATTATGGTGATAACGAACGTATATATCCTTATCCTGATTTCAGGTGCTTAAACGGTTTAAACTTTTGAGCCCGTCGAGGCCTTTAAGTTTTTGTAACGGCTTAAGGAGTCTAAGGTATTGGGCATATTAAGACCTTTAAGCCAGTTGCGTAACTTTTTAACTTATGGTAGGTCCAGTTTTAGAGATTCGACCGTTTATGTAATAGCTAACTTTGCTAGATTATAATACGATTTTTCCCTTTTAAGACTTTTGCTTTTAAAAATTAATTTGTTTATTTGTTAATTTTGGTAAGTAACTTTCCCTTTTTTATATTAATTATGTCAGGTCGAATTAAAAAACCGCGTTTTCGTTAACGTATTAACGCTTTCGTTCTTTTAAAACGCATTAAACCTTTTGGTTTCGTTATGTTTTTTTGTTTTCGTTACGAAAAGAAGGGTATAAATTGTATGGTCGCCCGTAGTTCCGTAAAATGCGCGCGGTATGTTCGTTATGGTGGTCCCTGTAATGGTTTTGGACTTTCGGAAACCGAGTATCAAAAACCTTTCAATAAAAAGGACCGTCTCGAACGTAAGGAAAAATAAGTTCGAAAGATTTCACGGGTCGCTATTAACCAATTTAACCGCTTGTAAAAATAAAGACGATTCTTCCGTCGACGAGGTATCGAGATACTTCGTTATAATATTAAAGGTACGGAAGTTATGGAAGAATTTAAACGTTTAAAAAAAAACAGAAATAATTAAAGGCGGCGGTTACCGCATTTACGTTAGGCCAGGTCGTAAATCCGGTCGACTAGTTTAAGCTTATTAATTAATCGACTGCTAACTAAGGTGCGTTCGTCGTTATTGGTAAAAGCTTTTCAATAAACGCTAAGCGTTTATAAGATTTCTGGCGGGGTTTTAAGTATTTTTGAAGTTTGGGTAATTCTTTTATTTAATTAGGTATTTAATAAATTCTTTTTTTCGAATATTTAAACTCCTTTTTATTTCGTATGTCGGTATTTTGTTTTCTGCTTCTTTTTCGGATCTGCTATTAGCTTTGATACTATTTGCTGCTAACTTAGGTAAAAAAAGTAAAAGATTAGGTAAAGTTTAACTTTCGGTAATAGTTTTAATTAGTAGTTATTTTTTGAGATTTATTAAATAATTTTATATAATCCGATATATTTGAAGTTAAGTTTTCTGTTTGGTCGTTGGGTTTGGACATATTTGGTTGGTAGATAAACTATCCCTTTTTTTGGAAAGTTAAATTTTTAATCTTTTTTATTTATAATGTCTTTTATTAAATTACGTACAAATTCGAGTTCAATTTGTATTTTTGCGTATAGCTATTTAAGTTATTTTGAATTCAGGATTACTTTAACGTTAGCAGGTCCTTTATATATATCAGTAAAGAACGACTGCCTTTGGTTGTAGGCTTAAATTAATAGATAAGAAGCGAAACTAAGTAGGTGGTATTTACATAAGAAACCTTTAGTTCATATATATCCGTCTGTCCTTGAATAAATGTGTCGTAGATCTATATAATCTATATAATCTAATTAATCTATTAAATTCCGTACATTATAGCTTAATAAGCCAAAAGCTCCCGTCCGTAGTTTAGCCGTACCAGGTCTACGTTAAGCCTTAAAGATAGATCTCTTTAAGACAGCAACACTGTTTCTATAACACTATTTTCCCTTTCCAGAAATTTTGTCCCAAAAATAAGAACCGTAGCTGGTTACTTTATTTTATTAAAAAGGTTTTTCGGAAACGATTTAGTTAACTTTATAATAATAGGTTATATTTAAAAGGAAAAAAATGAAAGCTCGTTTAAATTAACGTCAGGTACGCAACAATCGTACAAACTTTATTAAGACATTTACTTCTAAAGTTATTTTCTACTTAAATTATAATTGCTTTAATGAGCCTAATTATTTTTATTTGGTTAGCATCCCAAGTAACGTCTATTGTACCCGTTGATAGCGTTCGTCTTACGATGGATTAAACATAAATTCATTAATAAAAAATTCAGGAAAAGCGTAAACGTTTATGAAAGGAATAACGTAAAGTAAAGGATAATTTAGTAAAGCTTTTTGGTCGGGTAAAACGCTTCCGCCTTTAGTGAGATGTTTTACAAAAAAAAGGCTTTTGCCATTTTAAAGGAAGGTTATAAATTGGATTAATTAAAAAAACAAGAAAGATTGAAAAGAAAAACAGCGACGCATAGAAGCGGAGCAAGCGCAGCTTGTTTCCGAAATAGATGCTATTACGGAAGCGTTTACTTTTTTCGATTAGAACGCCGCAGGTTTGGATTTAAGCGGGGGACCACTATCGCCTGCGATTTTGGCTGCGCTGAAGAAGGTCGGTCAGGATTCTGCCGGTAAAACGTCTTAACCAGATCCATCGCATTCGTTCAATAATTAAACAGTTCCTAAGTATTTTCTTCGTATAAGTATCCCTCTTACTCAATTAGGTACTGGATTTTGTTTTTAATTATTTTAAAGTTTAATATCCTTTCGACTTCGTAGTTATTATTATCTTTTTCGATTTCCAGGGTTATCTTTAACGGGGCGTTCCTAAATGTTAATTCTAATAAGGAAATATAGAAAATAAGGTGTATCTTCATGATCTTGGGTAATAATAATCGATAATTGGTTTTGAAAATAGCCTCCTTAATTTTAAACGGACCAAGCTTTATAAAATTAGGCTTATCGTTAGGTTTTTTAATCTTAATTTAAAAGATATTCGACGTTATATTTTGTGTTTGACGTAATAAGTAGACTTCATCTCCCTTCGTTAGAATTAGTTTTTTAATTCTTTTTTTATTATAGTACTAGGTCATTTTTCGCTGGAGAAATTATAACTCGGTTCGTAGTCGAGCTTATATCGTCTTAATTTTTATTACTATTATCTTTGCTGGAGGAGCTATGGTAATAGTCATAGGAATCTCATATACCGATTACTTTAATCGTTAAATTATTACCTCGTATCCGTATACAGCTAAATAAGAGAAGATGCTTATGTTTTCGTTAATAAACATATTGTAAGCTATTTATACCAATAGTTGAAGTTTTACCTAATTATCTTGCTAATAGTTAACATAATTTCGGAGGTATTATTTCAGGGTCTGGTTTAGTCGTTTTGTCTCACCATTTATTTAAGGGTAATAACTTATTAAGAAATTAACTTTAATATCTATTTATTTCTAAAAGAATTATGGTTAAATTTGGCTGTAAAAAGCTTGTTTCGATTCAAATTCTTTTTTTGATATTCCGTATTTGCTGATATAATATCGAATAAAAGCATAAGCCAGTTGCTTTACCGTTATAGTTACTTTAAATGGTAAAAAGTGTCCATACTTAGTAAATTTATTAATTATTACTCATATTCCGTCGTATTCGGTTTTAATAATTAAGTCTTTAAATAAAGGAAAGTTAGCAATAAAATCCTAAACTATAGTATTTTATGCTTTATCAGGAATATCGATAAGTTATAATAGCTTATAAGGCTTATAGCGTGCTGCTTTAGTTTTGTTATAGTGTTACGGCCTCGTCTACCGTAGCAGCTCATATACAGCTGTACGCACCAGAATGATTGCCACAATTGCGATCATTCCACCGATCCTTTGCTCTGGTGGCGCAGCGGTATTGGTGCACCCGTTATATATAGGTAGTATAATTTTTAACAACCTTTTTAACTGTTCGGCGCAGCTTTAGGACGTTATATTTTTTTTATAGCCGTCGGGTAATCGTAAGGATTTTTTAATATTTATGCAATAAATCTTCGTAAAATTCCTTTAGGAACTATTTTTATTGGTCCCTCGGAACATAAATCTTACTAGGGTATAGTAAGTCGTTTTTTCGCTATCCTTTTAATTTTTAACCCTTTTTCTTTTTTTTTTTCGCGTCGTAAGAACTTCGAAACCATGTCAAAAGTTCGGGGGTTAGTTTCTTTAGGACCTCGCATAACTGTATAATGCCATTTTTGATATATTATAATATCTACATACTTTGTCTAAAAACCTTAGGATCATAATCGCCTTCATAAATATGAATATCTGCCTGGATATTTGTTTTCCCCTCAATATAATATATTTTAAAATTAAACCCTAATAAGAAAATTATCGAAGTTTTATATCGTTGGTTTCACTTTTAGGCCTTCATAAATCAGCTAAGGTTTTTATGATCGGAGTAAATATTAAAAGGTTTTTTAATTGCGTTACAAAAAGGTTCTTATTTTCTAAAAACGTTAATAATTGCTACTAGCTTTTTATCGTAAATTGGGTATTTAAGTTTTACACTTCGGAACGACATTAAATAATAGGCTATTAAGGACTACTTGTCCTTATTTTTTAGTTATTTTAGGATAGCACCTGATGCGTAATTTAAGGCGTCCGTTTTTAAGTGCTTTTTTCATTTGTATTAAATAATCTTATTATGGGTTTATTAATAATGACGTCCTTTAAGATTTAAAATACCTTTTTTATATGCTTTAAAAAGTTAAATTCTTTTTCAAGGTATTTTTGAACAACAAATTTCGTTAATAATTTGGTTATATTTTCGTATTTTTTAATTAAGCCGCGTACGTAACCCGTAAATCTTAAAATCTATCGAATATCAGTAACGGTCGTTTTATTAGGCCTAGGCTAATCCGTAATTATTTGCATCTTAAAGCATTAAATCAAAATTTGGCCGGGGGTAAATATATATCCCAGAAAATATAGCTTTTACGTATGCTATACGTTTTTAGCTGAGTTAACCTGGATGTTCGCCTTATTTTATATTTTAAATATTTAAGCTATATGCTTTTTATATTCCTTTGAAGTCTTAAAATAAATGAGAATGTCGTCGAGGTAAACGACTACGAACTTATCTAGGAATTTTCTTAAGGTAGTTATAACCAGGCGTTAAAAATTAACGGAAACATTAATAAGTTTTATAAGTATTATTTGGTACTCGTAAAGTCCGTATATCATTTTAAATACCGTTTTTAAAATATTCTCCTTTAGCCATTTTTATGGGGCAATAACCATTTCGAAGATTAAATGTAGTAAACTACTGGGTTTTATTAACCTTGTTTTTAATATATTTATAAACGCTACAAGGTATCCATTTTTGGTCATAATATCGTTTAGCTATTTATAGTCGATTATCCTCTTAAAAACCAGGTTTCCGTTTTCGTTACCCTTTTATTTTTAATTTTAAATATTTGGTACTACATAAATGGTGTATCTAATGGGAAAATCCAAAAGCTAAATATATCCTTTTTTTAAATCGAAATAAATTATCTTCTTTGAAACCTTGAGCTTTTTAAGGTTTATATTGTAGATTCTGTACAGTTTAAGGTAATATCCCTTTTTAATAGGTATTCGATAATCTTATTAATTATATATTTATAATTCGGAATCTCTTTTATGCTTAAATAATTGTTTAAATCCCTGATATTTAAGTAGTACCGTTCCGGGTTAATTTAAAACTTATACTTTTTTAATAATATAATATATTTTTTTGATGCTTTTTTAAGTGTCTTCCTTTTACTTTCCTAGGAAAGTATTTAATATTTCCAGTTAATATGTAAATTATTAAACCCAACTTATGGTATTCCTAAGATAATATCATATCCAGAAATGTCGGTAATATTCAACGAGATTCGTTTTTAATATCCTTAAATCCACACGGAAAGCTTTTTAACTTTTTGAGAATTCGTTTATTCTTATATTTGGAGAGGCTTCGGTTTGTTCTACGTAACTTATAAAACTTTAATTTGTATTTTTAAGGAATTCGACACTTTTTTGCCGTTCCGGAAAAGATCAAGTTACTTTTAGCTTTTAAGTCGATTATAACTTTAAACGTTTTATTCTTATATTAAAAAGGAGTTTAGATTTAGTTGCGCAATCTTTTTGTTACCCTACATAAGGTCTTATGAATCGAGGTTTTTTAATACCTTAATTTCGAACGCCTTTAGCGTTTTTTAATTGGTATTATCTGTTTACGAAAAGACATTTCCATCTTCGGGCTTTCTTTGTAACGTATTTAATATAATAATTATTTATGTACTTATAGCATTTCTTTTTATCGAATTGGCATTCGAATGTAATTATTTTCTTTAAGTTCGACGTTTAATTTTGTATCCTTTAAATTATAAAGTTAAAAATGTGGATTTTCCGAAAAAAGTATTCCTATATTTAGGAGGTAGTATTAAATATAAAATATCAGGAAATAATATCGAAATCCTGACGAGATAGCGTTGTAACTTTATTTCGATTCGGGATATAAGTAGCAGAACCTAGGGTATTTTAGTTATCGAGAAATCTTTATATGTTTGCAATAGTTCTTTAATTCGGTAAGTATTTCTTTATTTTATTTACGCCGAAAGTTATTGGTTTCTGTTTAATTCCGAAATTAACGAAATAATTATTAAGGTAATAAACGGTAAAGTATAACAACTTTTGTTAATTTAGTCTGAATTTGGTATATACCGTACATTTAAGAAGTTCGTAAAATTCCGCGATAATTATCCGTAATTATTAGCGTCGGGGTGGAATTAAATATTTTCGCTATATATTCTATCTCGAAATATATCAAAATGATAAAAGGATTTTAATGTTATAGTTATCTTAAAGGCCGTTTCTCTGAAATAATATTTACAGCCTTTAGTTTTAAAACTCTAATAAACAAGATACTTTTCGTACTTTAAGATATCGTTGTAGTTTTAAGTAATAATGGCGATAATAAATTCCGGCTCAAAGGAAATCAAACTATCCTTTTTCTCTTTTTTTGTTTACCTTATTATCCGTTTCTTATTTAACTATTGTGACTTTTTTAAGGTTAAGGAATCCTTTTTCTTCTTGGAATTATTCTTAATGAGAAAGTGATATTCGCGTTTAAAATATATTTGTTTGGCATAATTAAAATATTTTATATTGGACTTATCTTTTTTAAGTTTTATTAAAGTAGTACTTATTCTTTTAAGGCTTACCTTCATCCTTTTTAATTTGGCTATTAAAGCCTTTAGTATTGTTTTGTTTATCAATTCCTTTTTTTTTTCGAAGTATCGGTTAAGAATGCGTCAGTTAAAAATAATTACTTTATCAGTATATTCTTTAATGCATCTTGTTTTAAGTACCAGATATATTTCGTTCTTCACTTAACGTTTTAAGCTATCGTAAAAGGGATAAAATAACGCGCTTTCTAACAGATTGAAGATTACTGTTAAACGGTTAAATTCTGTCGTATACTTTGCAGCAAATTTGGTGTAATAAAAAAAGTGTAATAATTTTACCACGTATTATTCTTTATTTATGTTTTTAAACATAATTTGTATTTGGTCCTTAAAGTACCGGTAATCGCTAAGGACATAATTAATACTACCTAAGGACCTTTTGAGGTAGTTTTCTAAATAATCCTTTGTAATTAATTCGAATTATAAAAGAATTCGTTTAATAATAACTAAAATATGACTATCACTTTTTGATAATCCTTTATTAAAAGCTTTTAGTAAAACTTAAGGTAAATTCTAACCTAAAGGAAAATTCCTTCCATATTTATAATTCCGTTATAAAACTTTGAAATAATTAATTTATAACCCTAAATTTGCGGCATTCTATAATAGCTAGAAAATAGGATAATAATATCGCGGTATCGATTAAGGCTAAATAATAAAAGTGTAAGGTTCTTTCCTTTACTTCTTAATTAAACTAAGCTATCCTCTTTTTAAAAAACTAACGTTTCTTTTCCTTATCTTTCTTTAAGGCTCGGATTTTACGTAGTAGGATTTCAATTTTCCCCTTAAGGGAAAACTTTTTCTTTTTTCCCTTTAAGCCTTAATGTTCCGGGACTTCTGGTTCTTCTTCCTCTTCCGAATCTTCCTGAACCTCGATAATATCCTCTGGAACCGGGGTTAAATGCTAGGTTTAAAAAGAAGAAGGATTTCCCGTACTCCGGGTCATAAGACACATAGTATAATTAATTAATTAAAAAGCTTTTTCAATAAAGGGTAAATTATCTAATCTGCCCATTAATCCCTTAATACCTTATAACGAAAATCGGGCATATTATCTATTTTTAACGTCATTTTATTATATCATTTTTATTAGGTATAAAGAAGCTTATATTTAACTGAGTTTAAAATTATCCGTTAGTTATTAATTAAAATACTATCAAAATATAACGAACCTATTATACGTCCACCAAAAAATATCAGCAATATCAGAAAAGGGGTTTTAATTTTCAGGTAACAATAAGGCGAAGAATAATTTAGTAATAGTTTATTCGTTAAAAAACTTTAAAGACTTTTTCTATAGTAAAAAACGATTACCGTTAATTATAGGCTTAGATTAATAGCTAAGGAACGGAATTAAGTAGGTGCTATTTATATAAAAAACCTTTAGTTCGTATATATCCGTCTGTCCTTCATAAAGTATATCGTAAATCTATATAATCTCTATAATCTGATCAATCTATTAGATTACGTAAATCACATCTCAATAAGCCAAGAGCTCCCGTCCGGAGTTTAGCCGTACCAGGTCCACGCTAAGCCTTAAAGACAGGTCTCCTTAAGACAGGAACCCTGTTCTTATAATAATACTATACCAAGTATCTTCGAACATGATGATTAATTAATAGTTTTTACGATTAGGATAGATAGTATACCTTATTCCTATAGAGCCTTACTTTGAAGCCGAATACGTGGTTGCCAACAAGCTTCGACCTTAATGAACCTTTTGCCGGCTAGCTTGTTCGCTAGGGTTGGACAATATAACTTAAGAAATGTTAAGTTTTACGCGGTAAATATTAACTACGCATAAAAACCTTTCGGAGCCCTGGTTAATTTTACGGCTTGATCGTTCCCACGGCTTTCGAGTTCTTATTAATCATCGAGATACTATGCCCTGTAATTTTAAATGTGCGATACCGGTAGTCCGGAAAGAGAGGACTTCGAGAACAATTATCTTATTCCCGCTATCTAATTCCCAGAAAATCACCGAACGAATTGAAATTATTTTTAATATTATCGAACTATAAAATATATATTTTAAAACTCTATTTTGATTTTTAGTTCGTAAATACAAATTAGCTTTCAAAAATGACGGTTATGAATTTTTATACATAATTATACCGGCAGATATCAAAGTTATGGACGAATTGTAGCGAAACTGGAAAAGGAAAATACTAACGAGCTTTAGGACTTCGAAATCCAGATGTTAAAAAGATATAAGCTAGAGAGCTACGACTGATAATTTGCCCGGCTACTCCGAATTGCTAAGAATCTCTAGAATGTGGAAAGAACTCGACGTAGATAGGAGCGGAACAAGGCAATCTGCGAGAGGGATAGGTTTAGTGAAGCCTAGGAATTGAGTTAGCAATCTATCGTTTTATCCAATCTTGTCTGCAGGGTTACGACTCCTCTAAAGAGAATTTATAATATTATAAAAATAAGTTAATTATTCTTTTAAAGCTTAGAGAATTAATGTTATAAATAATCCTTTATCATTTCTAACTATATTCTAATAATAACGATAATACGTTATAGGTTTTATTATATCCATACTGTTTTTTAAATTTTATTTTTATAAATAATGAGATTTCTATGGTGCGTTTATGCTTATAACCTTTACTATTATCCATTAAAGATTAAGATCCTTTCATATTTCTTTTTGTTATCCAAAGGAGAAAAAATGGATTTTATTTACCTGTTTATTTCATGAATTTAAAGGCTCTATTAATATGATTATAATATTTAGAAAGTCATATAATGATCCTTCTTTGAACGACATCGAAATTTATTATTTCATCTTTTCTTTTAACGAAAATCGAAAGGTAATTAATCGTACGAGAACTCTTTTTATTAATATAAATAAATACCCAACCTTCTACGTTCTCAGCAATACGAGGTTTTATTTTTTATTTTTATAATAATCTAAGTTTATTAATAACACTTAATATAATATAATTACCATTCGTAATGCTATAATTTATAAGTACGATGAATTAATAGATTTTAAATCGTAGTTGAAATTTAATAAAATCATTTCAATTTTTATCATTACCGTTAAAATCCGTTTTTAAAAGCTTTTAATAACCTTCTAGAATCTTACTATTTTACGGTCTTCTTCTAGATAACGTTCATTTTTAAATCGTTCTTTAATGCCTTAATACGGGTTTGATTTTGGTGATTAAAAGTCGATGATTTATTTAATTATCCTTCTTGTCTGTGTAGCTGGCCTTTGAAGAAGAGACCTTGCGTTTAAATATCTTTCTTGTTAATATATTTTAGTTCTGAAATATTTTAGCCTTTCTTTCTTTTTTAAAACAAGGCGTTATATTACCTCATATCCTTGTTTCGTTCTTACTTCTTTTTTAGACTCTTCGTCGTTTTTTTAAACTGTTTATAAAGTTTAATCGAAAATTTAAATTCTTAACTACCTTTAAAAATATTTCATAACCATCTGATAAATCTATTTAAATTTTATTTTATAATCGTATTATCTAACATGATATATAAAACCTTCTTTAAGGTAAGATTCTTTTTCGTATTAACTTGCTAATATTATAACAACCTCGATAATATCATATAACGCTTACTTTTGTAATCTTTTATATCATATGTAATTTTTAAAACCTGTTTCGCTTTTATTATAAAAATCGAACCTTTAATTATATATCCGCGTATTCCGTTTCTTGATATATTATTGTTCTTATAAATATTGCAGCTAATAAGTGCGCTTATAATAAATACTATAAGGTTTCTTATTTGTTTAATTATTCTAATAATAAGGCTTCGTTTTAACCTTAATATGCCTTAATTCATAGGTTTAATTTTATATATTAGTACGGTTGTTTTCGTTTTCATTAAATACGGGAAAGTAACTTAATTTTCATAAATTCCTTTTATCTGTCGTATTCCTTTAATTATTAAGTTACCGTAAATGTTATAATTAAGCCTCGTTATTCCTAGATAAGTATTTGAGATAATTGTTTTATTTTTTGTGATCTGTATAATATTACTTTAATGACATTATAATCGTTTTTAATCTTCTCTGTCTTAATTAACTTATCATTACTTTTATTATTTCGAACTAATTGCTAAGCAACTAATATTTAATTATATTATTAATAGTCTTTATATTTTAACCTGTTATAATTATAACATTAAATGTACGGTCGGTCCTGCTACTATATTACTCTTTTTCTTATCCCTTTAAATACTGTTCTATAGAATATATTTATTTCTTACAACCTATTCGTGTTGAAAAATAACTTGATTTCTTATTCGTCCAGTTCATAAAATATCGGATCTTTTAGGCGTAATATCGGTTATCGATTTTAATTACTATAACGATATAATATATGAAGTTTTCGAAACATTTATCTTTAAATAAATATTTTTAACCTTTTTTAATTTCTCAAAAAGTATAATTATTACGGCGTTTTATTCTGATTCAATTACTAAACCTTAGTAAAAGTCGAGATTGCGGTATTTAAAAGTTAATCTTTTTATTTAACGTCCTTAAGCTTGTTGTTGGCCTTAATCTTTTCGTTTTTTATTCCGGATGCCTTTTGTTTTAATTATTTTTCCCAGCTTCTATATTCGTTATAAATCATTATTAAGTATTGTAGAAATTTGTTTAAGGGTGTCAAAAACTTATTTTCGGAAAACGCGCTTAAATTAAAGAACCGTCTTGCCGGTGGATTATTTTATAACGTATTAAATTCCGAAAAACATATATTACAAAGTTAATTAGGTCTCCCTAGAGGAGACGTGACTGTGTAAACAAAATTCGAGAAAATGATAAACTGCTACCTTAATTGCTAATTTTCACTAAACCTATCCCTATCGAAGCTCCTATTTTGGTGGATTCTTGTCCGAATTCTGGAGGTTCTTCCTAATCCGAAGCAGCCCAGCAAACCATGACTCGTAGTTCTCCAGCTTATATTATTCCAAAATTAGAACTTTCGAGTTTTAAAGTCGGATATTATCTTTCCCTTTTAATTTCGCCAATAATCCTTCTATAATTTCTATATTTTTCGGTGTAATCTCTTTTAATGGTCGATTACCCTTATTTTCGAAAAATGAACCGTCTCCGAAAATAAAAAGCCGAAATTAATTTATTTAAAAAGGATTTTTGAACCGATAGTAATATTGATAAATTTAATATATCCGGTAGCTTCATACGTATTATCTATTAGGGATAAAATAGTTTCTATAAAAGACCTTTTATTTCGGAATACAGGTATCGTACATTCGAAATTATGCGGCATAATATTTCAACTAATAAATACCTGAAAAAGATACATAAAACCAATTAAAACTAATGTTCTTAGCTGTTTTTAACTGATATCTAATATTTTTAACCGTCAAATTCGTAAAGGTTCCGGAAGTCTTTTCTGGGCCATTAAGTTTTACCTTTAAGGTTTATCCTTGAGGTTTATTATTAAGGTTTAGTTTTAAAGTTTAATTTTAAGATTCACTATTTAAAGATTAATATCTTCTCAATTATATTAACCCTGCCGAACTCTAAAGCTAACGGGCATAAGGTTTATTAGAGTTAAAACTTATTGGCAACTACGCATAAAAGATTCCTAAGCCGACATCAGCCGAGAAATTACATACTTACAGGGGCCCAGTAGTCGCCGTCAAAGTAAGGCTTTATGGGATTGAGGTATATAATTTATCCTAACCGTAAAAACTATTAATAAGTTATCGTAGTCGAAGATATTAGGCATAATATCTATCGTGGAAATTATATCGTGGAATGATTTTCTGTGCATTTGGCTAAGCCTAGAAGATAAGGCTTCAACCTATATCAATCTTACATAGACTTAATTAGAAAATATTTAGAATAGGCGCGGTATTCTCTAAGAAACTATTATAGCATGGTAATTGTTCCGGTAAAAAGGTCGCGCTTAATGAGCTTTAAAGTCTTTCCGGCCTCCTTATTAAAAGCTATTTAAGCAGTCTATACTAAGTAAGCAGGCTAATCTGGCTAAGCTATATATAATAATTACACGGACTGCTCCCTGCTTACTTATTTAACTAATTCGATTTTTAGGCCTGTAATTAGATAGAGGCTTTCTTAGAAGTGTTACTAAATGCAGTCTTATCGTTAATAAACTAGGTAATTACGTTCCTGAACCGGTTTAATCGTTATAAAGTTTCCTTTTAAAATAGGGCAAGTCGCGTTTCATTGTTTTTAGAATTTATGGTATTATTTTTAAGGATTAAAAGGTTGCTTTAAGGGCGGGCTACTTCTTAGATAATACAAGGTTATAGATATTACTTGAGGCTTAATAATATTATTAAATAAAACCTCTAATGTATAATGCCTTGAAGGTTTAATTAATTATTGAACTTCATAGAACGGGTTTTTATTAGTAACAGTTTCGTAAAGAATTAGGTAATAACCTCTGTAACAGTTATATTTAATAATAATAAATTAGTAAAGGTATTTCAAACAACTAAATTATATTACAAGCTGCTACGATCTAAAATGTAAAATGGTTAATAAATATCTTTATATACTAAACGTTAAACCTGAATTTGCTTAAATCGTCGAATTCGAAAATAGTCCCAATAATCTCTTAAATTATCAACTGGAAAATAATTCTAATGATTGCTTAAATCAGTACACGTATTTATTCATAACCTGATCTTAGAAAATACCTGTCTCTTATCCGTTTGCAAAGGCCCAGAGGTATTCGGTCTTAAGAGATACTTTAATCGTTAAAAACAGTAAGGTCGTAAAGCCTTTTATTTTGCCGTAAATAAAGTGAATCGCCTTTAAAAATGAGAGTAAATTTTCAGTCGTCGTGATATCAAAATATTTCGTGGAGCCGTTTTAGCTATGCCAGTAATAAAAGAAATAAAGCGTTTAAAAGATGCATAAAACGGTTAAGGATTAAAGTAGTTATATTTGTTACAAAAATGATTAATGACTTTCCGATTAGTAATGACGCTTAGTTAATCCCGGATAATACGACATAAGATATTTTTATTAATATTTCTAGCATAAACAAAAGGTGTTTCAAAAAAATCTAAAACAGTTCTAAAAGTCTTGTTAAGGTTGTAGTTATTTTCTAAATTTAAATAATATTTTTATTTATCAAGTATTAGATTATAATCTTTGTTTTTCGTAGGTTTAGTAACTTCCTATTTCGTATATTAATATATCCTTCACAATCTGTTCGTTTACGTTTATATTCACGTTAATTATATTTATGGTTAGTTTAAATAAGCAAGTATTTAAACCTAAAAAGCTTTGATTTTAAGTAATAATTATAATATGTAATTATTTTTTTAAAAATATGTTTAACATTAATTTATTACTTTTATCTTCATCGATAGCTTTAAAGTTAAGATTTTTATATAACCGTTTATATAAATACGTTAAGTATTTAAATAAAGCATTTCTCTTGTTAAAATATTCATTAGTTTAAACTTCTTTAATTCTAATGTTAATTTATTTATTATGTCCGGATTTCAGTTTTATTTTCATTTATGTATATAGTTACTTCAGCTGTTCGAATATAACGATTAATTTAACGTTTGGACGTTTTTTATATATGTTCTTATAAACCTTTTATATAAAGTCGAAAATAGAATTTATTACAGTCTTCTTAATATTTTATGCTAGTTTTTATTATATATTACTTCTACTGTAAAAGACTTTAAAGTTTAATACTCTTCTTTGTAATCAATATAATGTCGTAAATTAACCTTTAATATTTAGCTAATTTCCTCAGGTTAGCCGTTTGCCTATAGTTTAAAGAAGTTGAATAGTGTTTAAATTAAACTTAATTACGTTGTAATCATTTCCTAGACTTTTAAAGTAAATGTTATTGCTACATTTATCAAAATATTTATCTATAATTCGGATGCTTTAAAAATATATTTAAAAAAGATGTCAGTTACTTATTTTATATCGGTAGCTTTAGTATATAATAAAAACTAAGAAAGTCTAATAATTTCATTGAAGACCTGAGAAATGGTGTTCTATTATACACCCGTAACTGGGTTTAAAATAATAAAAGTATAATAATAAAATCGCTTTATAATTGATAACGGTTATAGGTTTTCCTATGACTTATATCGCCGAGCCTTTACCTTATTGCATATACAGCATTATAATTGTACCTTTCTTATTATTAATTTTAACTTAAGAAAGTAACAAGTTCGCTGTAACCCTTTGAAAGTTTTATATATTCCTGGATATCGATATAACTAGTGTTTATATATATCTAGTACCTATAATTTTTAATATCTTTCGGGGATTTACATTCTCATCTATTTCCTAGTCCTTGAATAGGTTTTTATTATATTCCTAAATTCTTTAATCTATATTAAGCCATATTTCTTCTATCATTATTATATGTCGTAATTATAAATATCCTTCTTGTATAATATCGAGAGTTTCATGCTATTCTTAATTACCTTTTTTTTTTAAACCGGTGTTCAATTTACTCCATATACTTTGTCATTTTCTGGTCCTTTTTGATAAATAATACCAAAATCGTATTTTACCATTTTATTGGCGTAACGTAATTATCATTCTATTTATATTCTAGTGCTAGTAAAACGAGTAGTGCTTTTGTGGTCTGTATATACCTTAACTTAATAAAGCCTTCCCTTAAGATACTATCTGAATCCTCGAAACGTCTTAACGCTAACCATAAATGCTTTATTAGAAAGAGCGTAATTTAATTTCATTTCTTTTAATTTATATAAATACAAGGGACTGATATCTAAGTTGCTTTAATTATCGTAATATTAACTTATTAAGTTTAAAAAGCACTCTGAAACGTCGGTTTCAAGCATAACTGAACGGCTTAGGTTGTCTAAACTTAGTATTACTTTGTTAAGAATTACGTCCTTAGTTGTTTACAAAGTTTTTCAGCTTTTTTTTATTTATTAAAATTCATTTTCTTTCTTAAGTTTAATAATAGCATAATTATTTTGCTAATATATTAAATAGACCTTTTATGACAGCTAAGAAATTTAAGAAAGGCTTATATTTTCTTGATTATACTAAGCCTCTTTTTGTACCGCCGCAACTTTCTTAACATTTATTCTGATATTTCCGCGGCTAATAATATGTCCTATATCTTCCACGTTATGCGTATAGAACTACATCTTTACTGAGTTCACAAATAGACTTACGTTTTATTAACTCTAAAAAGCTTCATAAACTTATCGTATATATTTCGTTTCTCTTTTTGAATAGGTGACAATATAGGCAAAGTAAAGAATAATGAAAATATCTGAATAATTGCTAAGTATATAATTAACTATGCGTTAAATAGTTATTAATACATTTATAAATTCCGACAGGATGATAAAATACTTAAAGAGTCCGTACTTGAAGTAAAGGTCATTGTGTGTTCCAATTTTAATCTTAGCTCTTACATGGCTTAGTAATTTATAATCGATAATTAAGCATAACCTTCCAGTTCTTTAATATAAGAAACATAAGGTACCTGACTGATAAATTAAAACGACGTGTATAATCTTTTTAAGATTATCCTTAAAGTATATACGTATTGCTTACAATTCCGTTTTATTAAAGTTATAAGTAGAGTAAAATCTAGTCGGTTTTTCTTTTTTAAGAACTATCTTATGAGCTTTTTCTATATCTATCAATAAATTCGTTTTAAGTACCTTTCGAAATAATCGTCTTTATTTCTAGTACTATAGTAGTACGTTGAGTATTATTTTTAATTTCAAGGTCTGATTTTATAGATGATCGCTCATCTTTCCTCACGTTATTTTAATAATAAGGATAATACGTCGTATTTTCTATTACCACTGTTGTTCTTTTAAACTTTGGGTTTATAAATGGTAAGGCTTTTACTATATCCTTACATTTGTATTTGGCGCCATTTTTAATCAAATATTAAAGTTGTTTATTACTTTCTTTTCTTAGAAAGATATAAGAAAAATTCTATTTCACTAGTTATATAATCTATTAAAAGGTTATCTTAATATTACTATATCTTTTCTAAAAAGAGATGTCGGAATTCCTTATCGGAACGATATTAAAATTTGTCATTAAATTTCGTTTTTAAACGAAGACTTTGAAGTTATTAGGTTTATAAATAACCTTTTATTATCTGTAGTAAATATATAAACTTTTTATCGTCGCCGAAATATACTTGTATCTTTTCTTGTAATAATATCTTAGGTTAATTAATTATATCTAATATAATATAGTTACTTTTTAGGATTTCGTAATTCTTAAAAACAGTAAATGAATATAGCGTCTTGCGCTTTTAAACGCTCCAAACTAGGAAGCGGACTAACCTTGCACACATTTTAACCACCTAACTTTAATTGCCCATTTTTTAATACGAATAATATAGAACGATTTATTAAAGAAGTATGAATAAACCTAACCATTTAAACTGAAAAACGAAACTCAAAACCTAATTATAACGACGCTTTATTTTATACATAAACTTGCCAAAGCGACGTTAAAGGTTAGATATTACGATAAATGCGCCCGAACCGATATTATTCCACTTTTGCAAAGATTAACGCGGACCGAAAAAACAATCGACTGTCGACCGAATCCGGACCCTAAATGGGGGAACATTTCCTATTCGGCTTTAATATATTAAAGATACGGTAAATGTATTACTTACTTAACGTGTTACGAGACGCGTCGGGGATAACTAGGCGTCGAAATTGATTAAATGGCAAAAAAAACTTCCAACGCGTTTAAATCAAAGAGTCCATTATTAAAATGTATTATTCAAAAATATAGAAACCTTTCCGAAGTAATTTAAACTTATTTGACCTATAATCGTGAAATAAGACAGTATAGAAAGAGATATTTACAATTTCGACAAAACGAGCTTTTTAATAATACGTTTTATAATACGGCGTAAAATGATTATATATATTAAAGAACATAAAAGGTCTAAACAAATATAAGGAAGTAATTGTAAACGAATAATAATTATATATATTATTAAATTAAAAATGAAGGTTTATTTTTATTCATTATTTTAATAGAAAATCTCTTCTGGTTTTCAATATCGGAATTACCTATTATTAGACGATTAAAAACTCAACATAAGCCGTAATAATTGAATAATAAACAAATCAAGTTTAAAATAAATTTAATGTTTTAGTAAATGTATAAAAAGGCCGACGAAAAAAACGAAACGTCTCTTTATTTCCGACAGTTAAGAAAACCATTATTGGATCGAATGCGACGAATATTACGCATATTCTGATATTATTACATTTTATATATATTCTTGTTATTTTTATCAGTTTTAACCTTCCGACTTATTTTATCTTTCTATTTAAAACTCGTTTATTCGCTTTATATGTAAAATGTAATCCGACGTTACCATATTTATACCGCGAAAAGAAATTTCCTCCTTCGTTTTTTCGCGACGTTTAAAGCTAGCATAACGTCCGATAACATTAAATCCGGATTCGCGAAAGCTGGATTTATTTTATTCGATTTTAATAACGTTTTCTTCGAATTTAAAATTCTTCCGATTATACATATGTTAACCCTTTTCCCGCTTACTTTTATTCATTCCATTTTCGCGCCCGCGAAAACTCTTAAAAATATCCGTAAAATCATAGTAAAAAGTATTATTTATAAGAGAGGTTTAAAAATTAACAGGATAACTCACTAAGAAAAATAATCAAGTCGTCTAATTTAGTAACAAAAGGGTATATATTACTTTTATGTAAAGACGGGTTTTTCCTAAAAGAAGAAGTTTATTTCCGCGCTACGAACCATATTTTAAACAAGCGTCGGAAAATCAAAAATAAACGTCTCCAAAAAGAAGGAACACTTACTATACAAAAAAAAGAAAAAGAAAAAAAGAAAAAAAAAACTCTTCTAGCCGAGTAAAAAGGGAATAGTAAAAAGTGTACTTAATAACGGCTAAATGTAATCGTTACAAAAAGGTTGAAATAAAGGAATGGAAGTATGGCGTTTATAGCAAGTCGGCACATAATATCCCCACTTACCAAAAAAATGTAAATGCGTCTAGCGACAGAAAATCCGATTAATTTGAAATAATTTAATCCGTTATATTAGCTTAATTGGGATTTATTTTCGCTAGTTGTTAAAAAACAGTCCGCTTATAACTTTGATCCGTTCAATAATATATCACGTTATTTTAAGTTGTATTTGTTATATAATAAAGATATTTTAACTTTTATTATTTCGTTTAAAGGCTTTTTTAAAACCTCTTATTAACCCTTCCGGGTTTTATTTTCTATAACCTTTTTATAAATAACGTTCACCTTCTGCATTATCCTTTGACATCTTAGTACATTTTAGTTTTATTAATTAAAAGCTTATAATTTCTTTCGTTATATTAACTATTGAACTAGTTAAGTTTTAGTAAAGTAAAAAGAATTATATTCAAAAATGTCTTTATTATTATATTTATGCTCGGGATATTTTTACCCTTCTTATCGCAACTAAAGTTGGCCATCGTATTATTTTATATTTTCATTTCTTTCTTAAATTCCTTCTTAAATGTTTCGTGAGATATTTAATTGTTTTATAGAACTCTATTATAAATTTTAGATCTTAATTACGTTTGAAGATATGTTAATAGCCGTGTAATAAATTTATGAGTTCTTTATTCTTTAATGGTACCCTTTAAAATTACTTTTACTGTCTTTATTAAGGCATTCTTTTCTTTTAAGCTAATTTACCGTTGCCGTAATAACGTCGCCGGTATTATATAAAGCATGTTTTTATAGTCCTTTATATTAATTTTAATTTTTAAAATATGTTCCGGTTTCGTTTCGGCAATCGAAATGTTAAGTATAGATCTGCGCAATTCCTTTTTAGATATATTTAGGGTGATGAATATATTTATAATAAATTGCATAAAGTTTCCCGTAATAACTCTGTTATTTTAACTACAATGTTTCGAGTTAACGTAAATATTTGTTTATCTCTTCCTTTAGTTTTAATTATTTATACAGTTATTAGCGTTTTTATTAAGAACTACTAAGTAAGGTATCCTTTTCAACCTCCTCTTATTCGTTGTATTCTTTTAGTTATCCGGTTATTATAAGTCCTATAGTTAAGACCGGTTATTTAGAAAACAATTTAAAATAAATCTTTAACATTTAAGTTCTTTCTACACTACTCTAAGTAGATTATAATCTTTTTAATTTTAATTCTATTAATGAATTTATTAGTCGCTTTATTATTTCTAAACCGGTCTTTGAGATTGATATTTAAATACCTTATCATTATTCCAGAAACCTCTTATATTAATAAACCTGATCTTTTATTCTACTAAAAACATTATATGAAATCAGGTGTTAGTTTTATTATTATATTATTCCTAATTCTATATATTTAACTACTACTTTATAAAATACTTTTAATTTCGAAATGTATTATTACTAAAAGAATTCTTCAATTTATTATTTTAGCAGTGAGTAAAGGACTTAACCCTTTAAACCTATTATTTGTTATCGATTCCTTTTATTATAACGACATAAGTTCTTAATATTTCGCCAGGTTTATTTCTAAATAAAACCCTGAAATCGTTTTCTTTAATTTAGCGAAAAATATCGTTATTAATAATGTTCATTGTTGATTAGCTTTTAACGCTTATTAACGGACTTAATTACTATGTGAGGAGGCTGATCTTCTTTAGTTTAATTCTTTATTTTAATTTTACGCTTTAACCTTTCCATGTATTACTTTTAATATTTTCGCCCCTCTCTGTTCGCATCATCGATAATTGTTATCAATTATTATAATTATTATAAGCCTTTATATAAAAAGGTAATGGGTTACTTTTACGAAAAGGCCGCAAAAGGAATAATTACGGTTTCGGGTATTATTTTATAACGAATTAGATTAAAAGGTTAAATGTTATAAACTTTATTAAAAAGGACTTAAAATATTCGTATTACTGGAAATAAATCGTTATAAGTGAACATTAGTTTTATTAAGAAACTTAACCTTAATCCATGTTAGAATCTTTAAGGCTTCCTTGCTAGATGTCATTTCCGCAAATTATATTAATTAAACTAGTTGAGGAAACTTTTAAGTTCATGTCGTACTTATTCATTTAATTAATATAGGTTTTTAAAACTTATATTAATTACGTATTCTTTATATAATAATTAATATATAACGGACGAAATCAGTATTCCGGATGGTTGTTGTCATTTTTTAACAACCCAACTTTAATTGTCCACTTTTTAACATTAATAATATAAAACGGCTTATAAAAGAAACGAGAATGAACCTAGCCGTTCAGGCTAAAAAACGAAACCCGAAACTTAATTATACGATACTTAGTTTTATATATGAAGTTGCCCATTCTTCTTTACATAAACGATATACCGGTATACCTTCCTAAAGCGACCACATACCCAGATTACATAAATTGACGCCGACCGAAAAGAAATCCATTATCAACCGAATCCTTAATCTAAATACACAAGCGTTTCCTATCCGGCTTTAACATATTAAAAATATGGCTAATTTACTGCTTACCCAGCGCGCCGCAGAATACGTCGGGGTTAAATGGGCGTC
Organism: Monosporascus ibericus; assembly: GCA_004154915.1. NCBI lineage: Eukaryota > Fungi > Ascomycota > Sordariomycetes > Xylariales > Monosporascus > Monosporascus ibericus. The sequence goes on along the minus strand of QJNU01000067.1, from coordinate 34,929 downwards.
GAAATTTGTTAGACGGCAAACAAAACTTAAAACGCGTTTAAATCGAAAGATCGATTATCAAAAAGTATTACGCGAAAATCCAGAAACATTTCGCAAATAATTTAAGATTATTCGGGTTACAATTGCAAAGTACTGTATCGTAAAAGAGGATATTTATAATTTCGACGAAACGGACTTTTTAATAAGGCTTTTTATAATATTAAATATAATAATTATAAATATTAAAAAAGGTAAAAAACCTAAATAAGTTTAATAAAGTAATCGATAATAGGTAACAATTATATAACCTGTTAATTCGTAAGGTTAAGTTATACATTGATTTATTATTTTAACAGGAAAAAACCACTTTAATTCCTAATATCGAAAATAATAATTATTACCCGATTACAGGTTCCATATACGCTATAATGGTTAAATAATAAACAAATTAAGTTTAAAATGGATTTAGCGTTTTAATAAACATATACGAACGCGTACAAAAAGAATTAAACGTTTTTTTATTCTTAACGGTTCCGAAAGTTATTATTCGATCGAATTCGAAAAATATTACGCGAATAACGGCATTATTACTTTTTGTATGCCCGCGTATTCCTCCTATTAGCTTTTACCTTTCCACGTATCCTTCTTTTCTGTTTTAAAACGCGCTTATTCTTTATATATCAAAAATTTAATACGACATTACCATACATATATCGCGAAAGAAAAGTTTTTTGCTAGCTTTTACGACGCGTTTAAAGCTGCCATAACGTCCGATAATATCAAATCCGGATTCGCAAAAACCGGACTTATTTTATTTAATCTTAATAACGTTTTATCCGACCTAGAAATTCCTCCAGTTATACCTATACCAACCGTTTTGCCGCTTACCTCGGCCGGGTCTAATTTTTCGCTTTTTGCGAAAACCCTTATAAATATCCGTAAAATAATAAAACAAGGACGTAATTTGCACAAGAAAAAAAGAGAAATTATTCGGGTAGCTCGCCGACAAGAATCGTTAAATCGGTTAATTTATTAGTGAAAAGTTACCTGGTGCTTTGGTATAAAGTTACTTTCCTGGAACAAAAGGTTATCTAATTACGCAAAACCAACCACGTCCTTAGCAAACGTCGCAGAACTAAAAACAAACGTTTTCAAAGAAAAAGGAACACTTATTATATAAAAAGGATAAGCTCTCCTGGCCGAAAAGGAAAAGGGTCGTAAAAAAATGCAGCTAATAACGGCTAAAGGTAATCGTCGTAAAAGGGTTAAAATAAGGAAACAAAAATATAGCGTTTACGGCAAGCCCGGACATAACACGCGTACTTATCAGGAAGTTATAAAGACGTCTAGCGATGAAAAATCCGATTGATTTTAATTAATTTAATATGTTATGGTTAATTAATTTGAATTTATTATCTCGGGGTACCAAAAACCATCCGGAGTACTGATCCATCCGGAGTACTCATCTCGTACGTTAATAACAACTTTATATAATTTTACTACAATTAAAACTTTAATAAATTCATTTATAATATCGCATATAATAATTTTAAATATTAAAAGACGTAAACGGTTTAAATGAATATATATAAACTTACACCAAAATATAACGCAACTTGTCTTGTTCGATAAAAACGAAAATTATTACGAAATCGCATTCGAAAATTATTATACGAATAACGATACTAGTACGATTTATATATCCGCGAATTCCTGTTATTAGTTTTAATTGTATAACGTCTCTTATTTTTCGACTTTTAAATAGGTTTAGTCGTTTTATATCCAAAATTTAAAATAAAGTTACTATGTTGTATTTTAAAGAGTTCTTTCTTCTTCGATTTTTATAAAGTATTTAAATTTATTATAGTGTTCGACAATGTTAAATCCGAATTTCTCAAAATTACATTTATTTTATTCGAACCTCACAACGTTTTTTTCTGCATTAAAAGCTTTTTCGGTTCAGCTTATACTAACCGGTTTCCCGTTTACTTTTATTAATTCTATTTTCCCGGCTAAAAAAAGCTTTTACAAATACCGTAAATCTTTAATAAAATCGCTACTTACAAAGAAATTTATATGTGATTAATATAATTCGTTAATAAAAATATATAATTTCATTAATTTCATGATTACAGGTTATATATTACTTTTATCTAAAGTCGCATTTTTAAAAAAAAAATAATAACCGTTTAATATGTAAAATAAATCATGTGTTAAATTAAATTCGGAAAATTTAGAATATATTTTTTTAACAAGGAAAAATACTTATTATAGAAAAGGACGTCTTAATAGCTTAGTAGTTAAGACCCTGGGTGTCTCAATTCGCGCGCTGTAAGGCTTGAGCAACCTGCAGCCTGCAAGAGACAGTTGGTTCGAATCCAGCTTAGGACGACGTGCTCTGGGTGGCGCCAGCCCAGTGCACGGACCAGCGGAGCTAGCTTGCTAGTTCCAATCGTAACCGCGACCATTTAAAGTGGTTGGGGGCGTTGGAACGTGGTGGGCTCTAGAACCAATTAAAACATTGTGTACCTCATTGAATTGTTTGTCATTGTGTCCAAGACCCCTTATACGGCTTTTGTCAGATATAGGGGACATCAGTGGTGTTGTTGTATTAGGTCTGTTGCAGGTGCTGTTGCACTCATACAACTTTAAGTAGCTTAGCTCCAGAACACATATGGGCCGATCAGTAGGTGACCTTTCCGTATATAGGGTGCTAACACACCCTCTGCTAGCTGACACACCCCTTTAACGCCTTGAAGTATTCACGGCGTTGATCATTACACTTCATCACTTTCTAGAGCCACAGCTGTCCATTTTACCTTTCTCCGGCGATTAAATCCTCCTAATCAGCTAATTCCTCGTCTGAAATAACTTTTAAAAGCTTTCCTCCGCTGATCCAGGGTTTTTGTGATATTTATCAGTTTTAATTGCTTTTTAAAATGCCTAAAGGATTTTCGTAATAGGGCTTTAGCTAGTCCATTAACTAGTATGTTACTCGTAGGTATGTAATTTATTTTAATTTGCTCCTTTTTTGCTGCCTTTTGTAGGTAGTGGCTATATATATTTACGCGTCGTAGCTTTATTTATGAGAAGGCGACGTCGGCGTTAAGCGGCCGTATCGTTTGTTCATTATCGCATTATATATTTAACGGTTTTGTATTTAAAGCAACTTTTAGTTTTTTAATTAATCGAAAGTTAACTAAGGTTTTTTCTGTAACTTACGTAAAAAATAATAACTTCCCTTCGATTATAAAAGTAATTACTATATTTTATTTATTCAGCTGTTATTTTATTATCTTTCTAAACAACTTTATAACGTAAACTTAACAGCTTTTTAAGTTAATTATATTTCTTTGGAAAAAGGCGTTACGTTAAGTATTTAACTCATTTTTGTTACCGAATTATAACGTTAATATTTTATTTCCGATTAGGTATAATATAACTCGATTAATAACTTTATAATATACGTTATTAAGATTTAAGTTAAATCGCACTAATCGGGATACCGTAAACGATATATCTGATTACGTATTAACTGCGACGTATAAGATAAAACCGATCTTTTTTTGGTATTTGTTAACTAAGTTTAAATAAGCCAGATTAGGATTCGATATTAGTTTAACGTTAATTATTAACGTTTTTAAAAAGTTATTTAAACTTGTTTTGAAAATAAAATTAATCAACATATATATAAAGTCGTATTAAGATAAGTAAACCTTCTTATTAAGTTTATCTTTAATTACTTCGGTCTTGAAAAACTATTATAAATACTTACCCCCTATAAGGGTATACCGTTCACGGATTTATCAAATAAATTAATCGATAAGGTCTTAGGTTCTTTTTACGGTACGCCGTAATAATATCGTCTACGAAATAGAAAATAAATAATCTTTACAGAAAAGAATAACACGGTTTACAAGGAATAAGACTAAATTTTAATTTCGTTAACTTCTCGGTAAATTCTTTTCGTTATAATAAAGGCGATTTCTATAATTTATGTGATACTCTTAATTAAAAGTATTTCTTTACATTATACGTATTTTAAAGACGTTTTTATATATATATTATAAGGTAAGTTTGTAGTAAGGACGGCGTTTATAACGTTATATTATTTAAACTTCAAGTTAAACCTAACCGTAATAACTATTAAAGTTCGAAATAACTTTTTAGTTAACGTAAATATGTATATATTTCCAGAAACGTTTTCAAGCTATTAATCGTTTCGTATAGTAAAACGGGCCTTATTCTTTTAAAGCTAGTTATGTTTATTAAACTTATAAATGTATACCTATATATACCTTAGAACGTATTTCACATTAATAAAAAGCTGATTAACTGTTTCCCAAAATTGCATTTCTTTATAACTTTACAAATAAGCCCTTTTAGTTTTCCGAAATATCTCGTTTAACGCATATGTACGTGGCTTTTTATGGCCTCGCGGCTGTGGCGGCAGATTTCGCCTCCATACTCGATCTTGCGAAATAGGTAACGTTTTCGTTTTTACTTTTGGTATATTAAAGCCTTTCCGATTAAGGTTGCGCGTATTTCGGGTAATTCTCTTCCTTAAATCTCCGGAGTTTACCGGCCCGTTATTCATCGTTCGTACACAATAAGTTAACTATTTTATATTAAACGCGGCTTCTTATACCTTATAATCGTTTCGAATAATACTATTTCGGTACGGAACATACGGAAAACTTACGTTTATAATCCGTAAAATGCCTTCGTTCTTTACAGTTACTTGAGGTTAAACAATATAATAGGAGCTTAAAGTTACCTATATTCTTCCCGTCGGCGCAATAATCGTAATAGTTATCAATGTAATCGCTGGTAGCGGTAATTGTCTAAGGGACGGAAATAGTTCGAACATAACGGCCGTATAAGGGTGGTTAATTTTATACGAATAGGCTTGTTTTTCCTTGTCCCATACGTGTTTAACGTTTATGCTATTCTAGAGCTATCCTTTTTATTTAACCGGTAGCTAAGTTATTCCGCTTAGGTTTTTATTTTTCTTTTATATGTGCATTAGGTGGTTACTAACTTAATTAGGTATTTTTACTTATCGATATAGCTTTTATAGTTCGTTTTCCGTCACCCATAAAATGTCATCTTTTAGGTTTTTAATATCGCCTAAACAAACAACCTTTTTATTAAATTAACCGTTTCCAATGATAATAACCTTATTAATTAACGGGTTTTATATTTCGAAAATGTTCGTAAATTGATTATTAATAAAAAAAGTTAACCCATGTCTTAAGATTTAACTTTTAAAGTTTTTATTTTTTATGGCGGTAATTGTTATAACTTAAGCTATATAACCATAAGTTCGAAGGGAGGTTTATTAAGGCTTTTAATTAAGTACTATAACGCCGTTTTTATACGTTAGGTAAATGTAATAAACCTTATATGGGGTTTACTAAAGCAACCTATTTAAAGGTACGGTTATATAAATAAACTGTTATTTTAAAGATGTATAGAATTAAAAACGAGGGTAACTTAGCGCCATTTCGCATCGTAATCGTTTTCTCCTTAATATACCCCCTAAGCTTTTTACACTTCCGTTTTAGGCCCGGTTGTATAAAATTAAAAGGAAGCGATTAAAGCAGATTACGAAAGTGGTAATTCTTTAAAGTTTTATTATTATACTCGGTTATCTATAAAAAGTCTTTTTTTTAATTCCTTAAAACTTTTAAAAAGCATCGAAACGTTATTAGTAATATATCCATCTTTTGCTCCTTAAAATAAATATTCTAAATAAAGCTTAAGTATTTTTCGATTGCGAATATAACGTATTTATTTTTTAAGGGTTTTTTTCGAAATTAATAAAGTCGACGGCGATTTTCTGTTTTAATTGGGACGCTTTTTTCCGAAGCCCGCGACGGATTTGGTCTTTTGCTTTCGTTTTGTTATATGTTTAGTATTCGATTATTATAAAACTCTTTAATCGAACTTCCTTAATACAAGACCATAATTATACGATTATTTCGGACCTTAGGCATTTTAGTTGTAAATACCATATAATACCGTTACCGATTTATGGCAGTTTCGTTATTTACGAATTAATATTTCATTTATAAATTGCTAGAGTTATATAGGTAAGTATTACGTTAATTCTTTTGACCACGAATTGATTCAACTTGTTTATTAACGTAATAACTATTTAATTATACTTATTTCGATTAAAAATATTCGTTTTTGGGTAATCTTACTAATAGCTTTTTTTCCGGAACTGCCGGAAAGTTACCAGGTTGTATAAGAAGTTTTCGTAATAGGCCACGTTGTATAAATGTAACGTTTTTAAGCCTTTAAGGCTTTAAAACAATATATTTACTTTTTCGTAACCTTTAATCGAAATAAATTTATTTTTTATTTCCATTCCGTTTGTCATGGCGCTAGCTAGGCTCGTAATCCTAACTGTATATATAGCGCTCTAGATCCTTAAGGGCTCTGTCTCTCCTTTTGTTCCCTAGATGTCAGTCTCTGTCTAGTTCTTCTGTCCTGAATATAGCCAACCTGCCCTTTGTTAAGAACCCGCATGTAACAATTCTGACATCTCTGTTACAGTTACCTTGGCTATAATGTTGTTATTTTAAACATCTTCAAAATGTTGCGCCTTATAACTCGGACCTACAGTATTACGTAACAAAGTTAATTCCGTTTCGAAAGCAAGTCGTCCTCGAATCGAAATGTAAGAGAAAATAACGAAAAGGTATTATAAGCTATAGTTAACCGTTTTTAACGTTTGGCAGAGTTACGTCGTAAATAAACAAACTTAAAAGCTAAGTTATCCTTTTTATTTTTTTTAAACGACGCCGGCGTTCCGACGATAATTTAAATTCGGATATAAACGATATTAACCTTGAAAGGTTTAGAACGACCTTTACTCTTAAATATTGTTACCCATAGCGCGACGAATAATTAGCAAACCTTCGGCGGGCCTTTAACGTTATTTTAAAGAAATATCGCCGTTGAACTTAACGTATTAATTTAGCCGTTTTTAAAATAGATTTCTAATATCGGCCCTTATAGGATAGAAAGATTTAACGGAAAAAAGCCGAAAACTTAACAAAACCCGTTCGTAATTAGTCCGTCTTTAAATCCTAGACCAAAACCATTATTTAAAACGCTGGTTATTATAAGTTTGCTTTAACCGAATTATTAAAGCAAACCGTATAACGATCAAGTTAATAATTTAAGGACTTTAATAATTATTTATAATTTTTCAATAACCAAAACGCGACCGTGCGTACTTAATAATAAAATGCGCGTTGTTATTACGTAAAGCTAACGGAACGATTACGATATACCCTTAAAACATAAATCTAAACGCTTTTAGTAACCCGCGAAAAAATGGTAGCTTTCGTTATATGATAGTAAATGCTTATAACCGAATCGTAACAACTTAAGCCGTAAACTAAACTTTTATAATTACTTAAACCTAAGAAAAAAAGATAACATTTTAATTATAATTCGAGGGCTTTTTACTTAAACTCCGTGTTTAATTCGGAACCTTTTCGTTAATAACTAATAGGAGATAATATTAACCGTATGGTAAGGTTATTTATTACGCGGAACCCAAAACTGGGAATGTTATTTTCCGATGGTATCCGTTAAAATAAAGACAGAAATGTTATGCTTTATCGTTTATATAATTCAAAAACGTATTACGTTTCGGAATATATTATTAAGTTAATTAATCGATCGTAATTCCTTAATCTTTCGGAATATTCCCATTATCGTTTCGTCTATATTTTATCAGTATGTATTAGTTTCGTTATCATTTTAACGGCATTATATAAGGTTTTCCTGCTAGCAACATCCAAAAGGTTTTTCCTATATGCAGCAGTTTCCTGGCAAATATATGCTAAAGAATTATATATATTCTGCCTTTTTCGTCGTCGTCGTCGTCGTTATCGTCGTCATTTTTGATAAGGTTTTTAACGTTTTAATCAGTTAAAAAAGGTAATAATATTAAAAATTAAAACGTTTAATAGATAGTTTATTAATTTGTTATATCGTTTATTATAACATTAATAAATGTAATCCTTAACCGAAAAAGATTTTCGTTCGACCTATCCTCGGACTTTTGCCTAGCGGAATACTACCGTTTTAGGCTCTAAAGGGGTACGATATGAAGGTATATCGTCTTAAGGTTAATGGGATAAGTTTAGGTGCTGTACGGGATTTAATTTAAGTCCTAACCCTTTTTTAAGATGGTTACTTAAAGTTATTAAGCCGTCGTTATTCTTAGGTAAAAATAACGTCCTTGGTATATCATTATAAAATCGATAGCCTTAATTAAAAGTGTAAGGCTATAATATCAAGTACTAAGCCTACGCTTCGGAACGTTAGTTATTCATGGTCGAAACGGTAGCGAATTCTTCGCGAAACTACCACGAATTCGTTATAGGGCGTTCGTTTAAGACTTTATTACGCGCAACGACCCGAAGAATCGAGGTCGATTTTTGTTTAAGAGGGGGGATAATTGTCATGGCGCCAGCTAGACTAGTCATCCTAACTGTATATATAGCGCTCTAAAGCCTTATGGGCTCTGTCTCTCCTTTTGTTCCCTAGATGTCAGTCTCTGTCTAGTTCTTCTGTCCTAAATATAGCCAACCTGACCTCTGTTGAAAACCCGCATGTGACACCGTTACCTTAAATCGTTATCTTATAATTTTAAAACATATTAATAAGGTTAAAGATATATATCGTAAAGCGCGAGTTCAAAATAAATAAATTTTTTAAAGGGTCAAATAAAATACTTATGGCGCCGCGTTAATTAATTATTAAAAGGTACGCCAAGATTCGTCTTATTCCCTTTAACAATTAATTCGTTTCTGTAATTCACTTTTTTATGTTTTTCGATAAAGGATTAACTTTCTTTAAGGATTAATCGAAGTTAAATCATTAATAAATTAAGTTTATTATTAGATCATAAAAGCGGAAGTTAGTTGAGGTTTTATTAGGTAATATATAATGACATTAAGATATTTTGTAATAAGGGCTTAAATAAGTTTTATAACGTATACCTTAAACGTTTAACTTTTTACCCTTTCGTTTATTAATGTTTTAGTCCGAATATGTACCTTTACGATTATCTCGTTTCGACTTACGTTTTAAGGTTTTTCCTTATAATTGAAGGTTAATATCCTTAAGCTTTTTTAATTAAGATCGTCTTAATTAGACGGGTTTATAAAGGTTCTATAAAACGTTAAAACTCTTACTTTAATATTTCGCCATATAAACGGTAATTAGGTTATATTCTAATAATTTAAAAGGTTAACCGTTATTTATTTTCATAATTAATCGTTTTAATTTCGATTTTAGCTTTTCTTATTTTTTAAAAGGTTATCGTCCATATTTTAATAATAAATATTAATGTTATATATAAACTATTTCCCTATACGGTCTTGATTTCCTTTTTGGGATATTATGTTATTATCCTTAAGCTATAACCTTTTACGATTACATAATTTATTCGTTTAGCATTTTTATTAACTTCGAAATTTACTTTAGTTTTTCGCGGTATTTTCGTCAAGTATTAATTCATAACCTGCCGTCGTATACCTTACTTAACTTCACCAACTTGGCCTATTAGCCTGGTAGATTCTTTCCTAAAAAAACTTATCTTTTTAATCGTTAAAACTATAAATTTTTCAAATTTATTTCGTAAGGTTGTTAATTGTTTGACAAAAGTTTTCGTATTTCCAATCTTCGTAAATACATGTCGCGAAGTTTTAAATATAGGCTTATCTGCTTTCGGTAATTATCTTCAGGGTATTTATCCGATGGCCCGTTCGATCGACGTTTTCGACATATATAGTTCTTTCGGAGGATAAATTAGCCGTTCGCGTCAGTTAACGAAGTCGTCTTTTTGGATAGGTAATTATATCGGGTTTTGTAGATTCGACAGATCTTGGATTGTTTTGATTAAGGTCGATATAACGCCAAATACTAAGCGCGTACACTTTAGATCGGAATTCGCCTTTATAACGATCCTAGTCCTTGGGTTCATAATAGATACTTACGGACGTTAACGGTACGGTCGTTATTGTTGTTATTAAAGTATATGGATAATTGCTACTGATATATACCCTATATCGTCTCAGCAATAGCTTATCAATTGATATATACGCGAATTAAGCGAATAAGAGTCTTAATTTTCAGATATAGCGGATATCAATTATGTTGTTGTATTTGATTAGTTGCAGGTGCTGTTGCACTTATACAACTTTAAGTAGCTTAGCTCCGGAACACATATGGGCCGATCAGGAGGTGATCTTTGCGTATATCAGGTGCTTAACGCCCCCCCTGCTGGCTGACAACTTTTTATCCGGCCCGCCTATGGGCACGGTTTTTGGAGTGTGTTCTCCGGTCGCGTCGTGTTACCAGACGTGTATGTATATAGTGGACCAGGCGTCAGCATATACCTCGATACCTTATTAATAACACTTTATCTTGCACAAAAATGGATAAATCTTTTGGCCAAAAGCGGTAATAAAAGTTTAACTAATCACCGCTAAATGTAATTGTTATAAAAAAATTAAAAGGAAGCAACGAAGCTATAACGTTTACGGCAAACCGTATATAATACGCCTGCTTGTAAAAATGTTATAAATACGTTTAGCGCTAGTAAATCCGATTTAGTTTTAATTAATCCATGACGTTATAGCTATTTAATTTAAATTTATGATCATAAGATATCCCAGGTAATTCGAACTGTTTATCCGTGCAGAAAAGTTATTTAATACGTTAATACATTCTTATTTAAGAAGATATAAATTCAAAGTTTTACCTTATTTTTGTGGAAAATAACCACAGTTATTTTAGTACAAAATCCTTTTAAAATTACCAAGGTCTTTTATATATTTTTATAATCCTTTAATATTAATATAAGTTCGTATTTACTGAGAGGCCTTTATAATCTTTATAGTAATTAATATTAAAGTTTAAATCTGTAATATGTAATATTTAAAATTAGTCGTTTTATTTATATTAATATAATATTAGAAATATAGTTTTTAAATATTTAAAAACCTTCATTTTAGTATTTAAACGTTACAGATATTAAGTAATTCGTAGTTTGGTACCAAATGCATTGAAATATCTTCTTAAAGCTGTGAAATAGACATCGTTCCTTTATTCTATTAATCTGTATTAATACTGCGTTCGAATTTAAAATATATAATAATGAGTTTATATTTCTTTTTTGGTTTTAAATGGAGAAATAAAACAACTTAGAAACCGTATTAGTGATTATAAAAATATTATAGTTCTATAAGCCCGTAATCAGACTGTATATTCATAAAGTCTTTAGTAATTAAATCTTATAGTTGTTTTAGGATTGATAATAATTGTAATGTTCCGTGTGGCTAATGTGATTGAATTTTTCCTTTGGTATCTGTACAGTATTATTTTCGTATCTCGTTTATTGATAATATTTCTTTAAGAAAACAATAAATACCTTATTACTTTCTTCAGCATTTATAGATTCTTAACTATTTCTATAAATAGTATTCATATATACTTCGTATTATTATTTTTAATATTCTTTAAGAATTTCCGTTTCCCTTAATACTTTAATAACTTTCTGCTATATCTTTCCATTTTCTAATAGATATTAGGCCTTATAACTTTAATTATGATTATTTATTATCGTTATATATATTTATTGGGCATAGTATTAGATATTTAATAAGTACCTTTAATTAATCTTTTCTCTAGGTTTAATTTCCAATTTAAAGTGTTTATTTTAATATATTTTATTACTTATTCGCCGTAATATAATTATCGTTCTATAAATCTTTGAGTAATAAAAAAATAAGTTCGGTTTTTACAGCCGGTATAGCTTAGGATATAAGCCAGTTCCTTGTTTTGTACGTACTTGTTTTCACATTAATTTAATTTATTGGCCAACATGGATATGGGTTAAAGCCTTATTTTGGAGGTTTAGCCAAATACATAGAAAATCATTACACGATATAATTTCCACGATAGATATTATAGCTAATATCTTCGAACACGATAACTGATTGATGGTTTTTACGCCGAGGATAAATTATATACCTTAGTCCTATAAAGCCTTACTTTCACGCCGATTCCTTGGCCCTCGTAAGTACGCAATTTCTCGACTAATGTCGGCTTCAGAGGTTTACAGACGTGGTTGCCAATAAGTTTCGACCTTGGTAAACCTTATGCCCGCTGGCTCTAAGGTTCGGCAGGGTTGAATAGTACAACTCAAAAGATGTTAAGCTTTATGCGGTCAACCTTAATTACGTATAAAAAACCTTTACAACCTTTAGTAATTTTACGGTTAAAACTATTAAATATTAATAAAAGAAAGCTGAAGGTTTTTAATTTTAATTATTTTAAAGGTACCTTTTTAAAATACCTATTAATAAAGATATTATTCCACGTAATCCTCAATATACGATACTGGTATTTCTAAATAAAGAGCGTTTTATAAAAATTATTTTATTTTTAATATATAATCTTCGTAAAGTTACCAGACAAACTAAAATTATCGAGACTATTTTCGGTCTACAAAATCTCTCCTAAATAAATTGACTTTAATTTCTAATTTTTCAATACCATTTATTTTGCGAAAATCACAATAATCGATTTTTAAAAATAGTAATACCGGAAAATATGAAATTTTTGGAAAAACCTTTTGCAAATTTAAAAGCGGAAAATATTAACGGACTGCAAAATTTCGAAATTTAAATGTTAAGACGATGTAAGCTGGGGAATTACGAACGTTAGTTTACCCGGCTGCTTCGAATTACGAAGAACCTCCAGAATTGGGATAAGAGTCGACATGGATAAGAGCGGGACAAGGCAGTCTACGAGTGGGATAAGTTTAATAAAGCCTAGGAATTGAGGTAGCAATCTATCATTTTATCGAGTTCGTCTATACGGTTACGTCTCCTTTAGGAGAGTTTAATTTATTATAAAATAATAAGTTTTTAACACATTTAAAATATATTTTCAAATAATAATTTTCTTTGTATAGGCCGCGATATATTTCGAAACATCCCGTGTTTAATACACTGAGATTTAAGTATGTTAAATTAAAACTGAAATACATTAAGATTCATATATAATGTATAGAAATTGTAACATTACTCAACTTTTCTTAAACTTTATATATTTTAAAACTTATTTTTAGTTGTATATATAATATCCAATAGAATATCGATAGATTCTCAGCGTTAATAGTTCGGGAGATATAGTGAGAAGTAATATTTAGCTATAAATATAGATCAACGTTTTTAATGTACGAAAATACATTATATTAAAACTAAACACACGTTGGTAGAATTTTATCGGTGTTTATAAATTTATATTTAAAATCCGAGAAGTTTTATTAAAGTATTCACGGTTATATTTCTAATTTAAGTATTATTTTCGAAGACAAGGAATAGATTTCTATAATTGCCTGAACCGGTAGATCGCCGTATTACCTAATTCTATATTGCATATCCGTATTTTAATTTATTGAGAAAGATGATATTGAATTTTTTATCGTTTTTATAAAGTTATAGGTAATATAGTAATTGTGAATTAAATCGCGCGATTTCCTTATATCTTACGTTATATCTCAACGTAATAAAAATTTCTCTTAAAATAATATTTATAAAAGATTAATCTTATAAGATTTATACAGAGTGGCTTAAAAGGGTTTTATTATATATTTTTTATAGAACGGAAAAAAAGAAATCATTAAAAGTCTAGTTTATATACAAAATTATTTAACGTTACGTTAACGTAGTGCATTCCTAGCGGCTTGGCATAAACGAAAGCTTAGTATTATACCAAGGTTTGAACGTAACTTTATTATATAACCTTTTTATTGATATGAAAGGAAGTCATTATTTTAATTACGTTAATTCGTGCTCATCCGAGTTTCGCGTTATGATTAGGTATTAATTATAATAATGCTTCTTCTTAATTAGTTTAAAATTTAATAAGTTTCATTATTATCGAATTAGACTTAGTTTAAACGCTTAAATATAGTTCTGCAATACATATATAAATATCTACGCCGGTTACTTATTCCTATAACGTTGTTTTTATAATAACATTTGATATCGATAAATTAATTGTATTAGCAGTAAGGATAGTTACCCGGCGTGCCGTTAACAATAGCAACTAATTAATCACGATAATTATTAGGGCCTTGTCTACCGTAGCAGCTTATATACAGCTGCAGTCACTAAAATGCTTACCACAATTGCGATTATTCTACCTATCTTTTGCCCTGTTAGCGCAGCGGTATTGCTGCAGCCGTTATATTATCGTATAAAGCTATTTAAATTATGCGCTACCTTACTCCCTATTTTAATTATGCGCATCACTTTTTTTAATTAATAACGGCCACTCGAAACGATTAAGAAAAAGTTAAATGACTCGACTTTCACGCCACTATTTTAAAATCATGACCTGTAAAAATACAATGATTAATTATAAGCGTTTTAATAACGTTTGACTAAGTTCCACTAAGGTGTTATTCGAACCTTTCGTTTTATTAAAGATTAAGGTTGTTAAATAAAAAAAACAGATATAACGTAAACGAAAGGGAAGTAACAGAGAATAAAAATCGGTTTTATTCTTAATAAGACTTGCAAAAAGTTTATCTTTTTAAATAATACATTTAAAAAGGAATTTACTATAATCGTATATATTAATACTAACTGGCGTTTATTATTATTATACGTCATCCTAAGGACCTTAATATAAAATAATAATAATTTCCCAATATCAATAAAAAAGCATACGAAAGTTAATATTTAACCACTTTAGAAATCGGTTAAACGAATAATGAAATAGACTTCAAATAGCTTCGGGAAGCTTTTATTTTTATTGCGAAACTCGGGAAGTTTGACGAATAAACCTTAGTAATAATCGACGGCTATAACATTTATATTACCGAAAGTCTAATGTAAATATGCGTTTAAAATAAAAGTTTATATATCGTGTTGCTTCCGTAGACTTTTTGTATTTTCTAAGTTTTTAACGTCGGTATATTTGTCACATTAAAGCGGAGGTTCTATTATTGTTTCTGTAAGCGTTATTAGAGGCGGGCTCTCGAAACTGTAAATGAAACCCACTTTCTAATCACCTTTAAAAGCCTAAAACAAAGATAACATATAACACAAGCGAACGGCGCACTTTTTGGCAGCTCGTAATAGTTAATCCAGATAATTCAACTATAACATATTGAATTGATTTAAATTAATCGGAATTCTTTTTTTTGCTAAACGTATTTATAGCTTTTTTATAAATTCGGGCGTTATGTCCGGACTTGCCGTAAATACCACACTTCCGTTCCTTCGTTTTAACCCTGTTGCGACGATTATCTTTAGCCGTTATTAGCTGCATTTTCTTACCACTACTTTTCTTTTCGGTTAATAAAATCTATCCTTTTTATATAGTAAGTGTTTTTTTCTTAAAAACGTTTATTTTTAATTTTTAACGTTTACTTAGGATATAGTTCGTTTTACGTAATTCGGAAATCTTTTTAAAAAAGAAATATTTTTATATAATATTATTAAATAACTCTTTATTAAATTATGAACTAATTTAATTATTTTTGTTAATAAATTACCTCAATGACTTTTGATCTTCTGTTAAAAATAACGTCTCCGTTTAGTTGTTTTATAAATATTTTTATGTATTTGGGTAAAAAGGAAAAGAATGAAATCGGCAAAGGTAGGTGGGAAAACGGCTGATATAGGTATAATTAAACGAACTTCCATATCGGAAAAAATATTATTAAGATCGGATGAAAAAGTCCAGCTATCGAGGATCCGGATTGAATATTATCAAATGTTATAACAATATTAAACACGTCGTAAAAACTATAAAAAAAGGAAAGAAAAGGAAAACCTTCTTTCAAGATGTAGGTATAATAACGTCGTATTAAATTCTCAATGTAAAACGAATAAAGGCGCTTTAAAACGAAACAGTAAAATACGTTAAAAGGTTAACGTGAATAGGAAAAATGAGTAAATAATTAAAACGTAATAATGTCATTATTTACAGTATCTCCTTTTGAATTTTATCAAAAAATAATTTTTGTTACCATTAAAAATAAAAATAAAAGTTTTAATTTTCTGGTATATATTTGAATATGTTTATTAAAATAGTAGAATCATTTTAAACGTAACGTATTTATCGTTTAACTATTATAACGTATACCGAAACTTCTGATTTAATAATAATAAATATTTTCGATATTAAATATTAAACTAAGTTCTGTTTAGGAAATATTAAATAAAAATAAAACATAACTCCACGAATTAATAGCTTATATAATTATAACTTATTCCATGTTTCTCTATGTCATCTTCTTAAACTTTTGAAATTTTTAATATTTATAATTATTATATCCGATATTATAAAACTTTTTATTTAAAAGTTCGTTTTATTAAAATTATAAATATTAGTTTTTATAATACCGTTTTTTATAATTATAACCCTAATAAATTTCAACAATCCAAGAAATATTTTTAGGTTTTCGCATAATATTCTTTTGATAATTAAATTTTCGATAAAAATGTACTTTGAGTTTGTTTTGCAGTTTAATAAAGTTCTACGCTTAAAGAACCCTCATAGGTTTTATGACCTCTAAGGTAAGTAATACATTTACCAAATTCTTTTCATATATTAAAGCCGGATAAAAATCGTTCCCGTATTTAAGTTAAGGATTCGGTCGATAATCGATTTTCTTTCGCTTAAAGTTAAATTTCGCGAATTAAAGACGGTATCGGTTCGGGCGCGTCGACCGCGATATAGGGCGCTTAAGGTAATATTAGGAATATTATATATAAAACTAGACTTTAAATAATTAAGTTTTAAGTTTCGTTTTTAACTTAAACATCTAATGTTATTTTGGATTTTTTTAAAGTGTTTTATAATCTTAGTATTAAGTCATAAATAAATAAAATCAAGTTATTATAAAATGCTAAAATTTACGCCGCTCGCTTGTATACGCCGTTCGCTTATATTATACGTTATAATAATTTTGAAATATATTACACCAAGTTAAGAATAAGAAATTTGGGTTTAATTAATAAAAAGAAGGTCTGCAACAATAAGTACGTTAAAGAAGCGAAAAACAAATAATATGTTTACTTCGAAATTAATTAATATCTTATTAAGCCTTAACTCTTCTATTTACCTAACCCTTTAAGTTTTAAGATATTTAAAATATTTAAGCATTTAAGCCGGATTGAAAGATTTTAATAAAGTTTAATTCAATTCTCGGAAAAATTGCTATACGTTTTTTATTTTATAAGTTTACGAAAGCTTTTTATAAAAGACGAACAAATTCTACGCCGCCGAGGTGTATAATAATTAATTAAGTTTAACGTTTTAAAAACCGAAACTTGAAACGCGTGAAAAGTATAACCCGAATTAATAAGGTTTCTATACAAGTAATACCGGCTAAGAAGGTAAAGGTAAAACTTAAAACAGCCGTAAAGGGACCTTTTATTATTATTCGACTACATTAATAGTAAGACGAACCTTTCGAAACCGAAAGAAATTACGATAATAAGGGTTATTATATTAATATATTTATCTGTTAAACTTAATTAATTAAGTGGTTAATAAGATATTGTTAGTTGAATTACAAGGTTGTGGTGGCGGTGGCTTTAAAAATGGGTGGCCCGTTCATGGGGTGGTCCGTTGGTGGGGGGTCCGCCTTACCTATTGTGCCACCTTGATGCAGGCGCACGCATCTTCCGCAATAGTCTCGTTTTTTCCACTGGGGTGGAGGGTATCTCTATAATTAAGTAACTCTACACCTAGAAGCTCATGTGGGCCATTATTGGCATGGAAGAGGGCTATACCTATAGTATTCTCATCTGGCTGGGGGGTGCGTACCGCACCCCATATACCGAAAGGTCACCTTCTGATCGGCATATATATGTTCCGTAGCTAAGCTACCTAAAGTTGTACGCGTTCGACAGCACCTGCAACTAGCCGAATACAACAACACAACTGATATCCCCTATATCTGACAAGTATATTAATGAGTAGCAATTATAGATAGACCCCTCACATCGCCGACAGCTTACAGTAGTGGCTCAGGCAGCCCGAAGAGTGATGTACGAATCTCATTTTACCGCCTATGCTAATTTGATTGTGCCGTATAAGAAACTCGTAGGTAGTAAGAAAATGCGATCCCTTGCATAAGTAGCTTTCGACTTCTTGGTTCTCCTGATAACAAGGATCTTACACCCTGCACCAACAAAGTCTTGTATGCAGCGTGATATTTTGCACCCGACAACCAGGATCTTAAACCCGGCACCAACAAGGCCTTGTATGCAGCGAGACGTTTTTGAACCATATGCCAATTTGACTATATCCCATACACGACCCGAGACTCTGGTTCCCTAAGGCGTATATGCAGGGTTATCGGTGATTTTGGTCGCTATGGTTGGTCAGCAGCTAAAATCGTCTGACTGTAATATACGGCGGCTCCTAACCAGAGCATTATCCGCTAAGACTTACATAGTGACCAAACCATTTCGACTTATAGGTTCTTACTAACAACGAAGATCCTAAACCCGGCGCCAACAAAGTCCTGTACGCAGCGAGGCTCTTTTGATTATGCCCTATAGGAAACTCGTAATTAGCAAAGAAATACGACACTTACAACCTGTCTAAATGGAGCCCTACTCCACAAGTACACCAAAAGGGACGCTAATATCAGGTCAGAGCCAGGCTTCTGAATAGGGCTTATAAAAGTTAGCTATAGCCAGAGAATTCCCCCTAGCACCACTACGACGATACGCGGTAAGTTGGTTCCACAACCTACATAATGTGTCGAAAGGTTCAAGAAAATGACATATCACTTCTCCCTGTGAGTCACGAGCGCGTTTCGAAATGCAAACTATTCTTCGAAGCGGAGAAAGAGTCCTGCGCCGGCTAGCAAGCAAAGGATTATAATCCCCGCCTCAGGAGTGACTTACATTGCATACTGCCATAATGCAGAGCCCGACTTCAACCCACTGAAAGGGACCTTGGTCGGCGGCTAGGATCCACTAAGGGGACCCCTGGGTCCATGGTAATGGCCAGGAAGACACGCGGGGTCCATCGTGCTCAAAACAAGGCCTGTACAATGGAATTCCATGGGATCTGTCACGGGGCTTGGTGATCGCTGCAGCGACTACTATTGTTGTTATGGCCAAACAGGAAGCCAGGCAAGTTGTTGGGCAGAATAGCCCATTGCAGGGCAGTCAGACAGCTGTCCTACACCACCCAGGGTACTTAGCTAGCACAGCGTAGGCCCAGTGTCTTGCCTTGTCCAACACACCATTGAAGTCACAATCGGACCGGCATATTGCATCCATGACAGGGTCTCATGAATTCCCATGAGTTGTTAGGGGAAAATGGAAATGAGAAACGAAATTCCATGGAAAATGATGAGATTAAATTTTACCTTGTAATCATTTCACGATTCTCTGGCTTTTCTGATTTTCGGTGTGTGGGTATGTGTGCGTGTATTATCAGGCACAAGCAAGACTCGGCTGTGCGATGAAGGCAGATATTGACAGAAGCTTCGCACCCGTTACATTAAACAGTCTATCGATTTGCGAAACATAGAATAAATTCAACCTAACTAACGCGTTACCGGGACAAGCCCGGTGCCTCTAGATGGAGCGCCCGTCGATGGAAGGGACACAACGTGATGTTCCAAATCTAACGCCCTTCAGTAAAAGACACAGACCCGGTCCTATTGTAGCGTGGTGTTAGGAGACTCCACAGCTCGTTTCCGGCGGTCTGCCGCTCCAGACCTTTGCAGTAGAAGGCAAGGGCTGGGCTTGGATATTGGCTGAGGATTTCGTCTACAATCGCAAAATGTTGGACCTCCCAAGCGCGGACTATCTCCCACATGATACGTATAGCGTGATCCCTATTCACACCATACATGTCCATGACTATGGGCACAGAGGAGCAGAGCGCGCCGAGTTCGAAGCCATTCTTGGCGGCAAGTACCTCTTTCTCGAAACTGCAAATATCGTTGACGAACGTCATATGTTTCATGGCATTCTTCTCAATGTCCTTGACGAGTTCGAGCTCTTCTGCTGTCATGTGGAGACCAGCACAGAAACACATGATTCCTGTAAGCAATCTTTTGAGATCAGTCAGTATACAGTTACCTTGCATGAAAGTGGCGAATGACTTACGCTTTGCCAAGGTCGGCCTCGCGATAGTCAAAGTATTCGTTCAGAGTCATGGGCTTGATTCGGTTACCATCCACCTGGGCCAGTAGGAAGTCTATAGTAGGTCCCAGTAACTCGTCTGCGAGTTTCTTGTCGACGGCTCTCATGCCCTCAAAAAGATCGTACATGATCCATTGGCCGGGTACATTGCGGTCAGGAAGGTTACCACGCGCGCATTCGATAACGTTCGAATTATACGCGACTCCTTCCTTGACAGACATTGAGTCCAGAAGGTCATCAATCAGGAATCCAATGGTAAGGAGTCGGCAGCCCCAGTGCATTCTCTCATCCAGCGATAAGGGGCAATTGAGGCACACAGACCAAGCGTACCCTTCATCCACGAAGCGTCTTCGATGCTTCTCTGTCTTGAAAGGCCAATTCTCAAGAAAGAAATCATTAACTTGCTTCACGACCTTGGCGGTATTGGTGTGCTTTTGAGCAGTCAGAATAGTAGGGCGAACATCTGCGGGATAGTGAGCAGAAGTCTTGGGCGCTGGAGGCGGCGTGCTAGAGTGGCCACAATTGCTTGCAAACGTCTGATATGCGGGCGGTTCAACGCTGTTTGAGAGCCAGGTTGACATGGTCGCAGTAAGGCCGTCTGGTGGAGCGAGGACCATGTAGTTAATTTTGATCAATAGTACAGCTGCGGATATGGATCAAATGAACTACGCATAACTATAGCTATGATTTCTTAGCAACCTCAGGAAAGGAATTGCTCTCGCATATTATTTTGAACTCTTTCTTGCTATCCGTAATATATTATGTTAAAGGGGGGGGGGGTGGCAAATTGACTGTGGGCATTT
>QJNU01000067.1:0-13903 GCA_004154915.1 Monosporascus ibericus | reverse complement strand
CCCCCCCCCCCCCCCCCCCCCCCCCCCCCCCCCCCCCCCCCCCCCCCCCCCCCCCCCCCCCCCCCGGCAGATGGACTCTGGGCATTTTCATAAAGACAATGCTCGGCTTCACGAGATGCCTAGCTCTAACGAGCAATCGACGTAGTTACCCTTGTCAGATGACCGGGTAGGTCAGGTAGCATTATGTTCATAGGTACGGAGTACCGAAGGAAATTCACGAGACACTGGGCCCGGGCGCGGGAATAACGGATCGACTTGGACTCGGTTACATCGCCAATGTTGACGTTACAACCCTTTCGGCGCAAGCAATGATGATCAAAGCAAGGGGGCACTACCTCGGTTAACGAGAGCCGAAGAGGGACCCAGAGCGGAAGAGACGCTTGAGAGGGGAGCCCCTAAGAGCCAACAATACTGTAACGAACCTGTCATACATCCACCTGGAAGTATGAGCAGTATCCGAAATGGGGTCTTGATTTGTAGGTAACAATAGGGCAAGGGATGATTTACTAGGGGTTTTGTTCGTTAAAGAGATTTAAAAACTTTTCCTTTAATTAGAGAACGGTGCAGTTGCTTCTAGTTGAGAGCTTAGATTGATAGTTAAGGAGTGAAACTAAGTAGGTGTTATCTATAAAAGAACTTGGTTCATATATATCCTTCTTATCTTCTTAAGGTCTCTGAAGCTTTTCTGTGTGGTCCCCTAGGAGTTTCTGGATGGTCTCTGTTAACGCGATAGAGATCATTTAATGGGGCCGAGGTTTACCCGTTAGGGTTACCTTCTTAAAATCTTTAGCCTGGGAGTTTTTCCTGTTTCGCAACATTATTCCCTTCCTTACAGGATTTTTGTCCTTAAAGATAAATAGGTTAGCCCCCTTTTTTTCTGGTTGGTTCTTCTTTCTTATGGTTTTTAATTAATTTGTTACCATATTAGGTCCCCCGCAAAAACGTTTTAAATCCTTTACCGATAGTAAGAAAGATTTTGCGTTTTTTATTATTAATTTTGGTTACCTTGTTATACCGTGCAAACGTTACAAAGATCTGGGGTTGGAATGTAAAATGATCGAAGGAAAAAAGAAGTATTAATATTATTACGAGGTGAACGTATTATGTAAGGGTAATAACGTTTCTTTAAAGTCGTTATAAAATATTCGATCAGAAAAAGCGCGAATTTATAAAGAAAAAAAGGTAACTGAAAAAACGTTATTAAACCTTTAGCGGTTATAATCCGAGGCCACGGTAAGGCTGATTCGGCTGAGTCGACAGCAGGACTTTTTTTAACGCCGCAAAGTGGAAATGATTCGGTAAGAACTTCGTTTTATTAACGAATTAAAAGAAAAAGAAAAATTAGATAAGGAAAAGGAACGTTTACGGTAAAAGCAGGCGTAATTGGTTTCGGATATTAATTCCTTTAACTGGAACGTCGCAGGTTTGGACTTAAGCGGGGGACCTTTATCGCCCGCGACCTTAACTACGCTAGAAACGGTCGGTTAGGATTTTGCCGGTAGAACGCCTTAACCAGGTTTATCGTATTCGTTAGGTAGTTAAGTGGTTCCTAAGTATTTTTTTCGTATAAGTATTCTTCTTATTTGATTAGGTACTGGATCTTGTTTTTAAGCATTTTAGAGTTTAATATTTTTTTAATTTCGTATTTATTATCATCTTTTTTTATTTTTAGGCTTATTTTTAACGGAACGTTTTTAAGTATTAATTTAAGCAAGGAAATATGGAAAATAAGATATATCTTTATTATCTTAAATAATAATAGTCGGTAATTAGTTTTGGAAATAACCTTATTAATCTTAAATTAACCAAGTTTCTTAAAATTAAGCTTATTGTTAAACTTTTTAATCTTAATTTATAAAATGTTCGACGTTACGTTTTACCTTTAACGTAATAAATAGAACTTATCTCCCCTTGTTAGAATTAATCTTTTAATTTTTTATTATTATAATATTAGGTCATTTTTTATTAAAGAAAACGCAATTCGGTTTGTAAGCGGGATTATATCGTTTTAATTTCAATTACCATTATTTTTGTTCGAAAAACCATGGTGGTAATTATAAAAGTTTTATGCATTAATTGCTTTAATTATTAAGTTACTGTTTTACGTCCGTATATAGCTATATAGGGGAATATGCCCATATCTTTATTAATAAACGTATTGTAAGTTATTTATGCCAATAATAACAATTTTACCTAATTATTTTGTTAGTAATTAACGTAATTTCGGAAGTATTATTCCAGGGTTTAATTTAATCGTTTCGTTTAATTATCTGTTTAAAAGTAATAAGCTATTAAAAACTTGAACTTAACGCTTATCTATTTAAAAAAGCTAATACCAAACTTGAACGTAAAAGGTTTATCTCGATCAGAAATGACCTTTTTTAGTACTTCGTATTTATCGAAATAATATTAAATAAATGCGTAAGTTAATTATTTTGCCATTGCAGTGTGTTTAAAGGTACGAAGTATTTATACTTAATAAGTTTATTAACGATTACCCAGATTCTATCGTATTTAACTCCGGTAATTAAGTTTTTAAATAAAAAAAAGGCTGATCATAAAATCCCAAGCTATGATATTCCATACCTTATTAGGAATGTCGGTAGGTTGCAATAGCCTATAAGGCTTATAACGTACTGCTTTAACCTTATTGCAAATATTGCAATTCTTAATAACCTTCTTAATTATTCGGCGTAATTCTGGGAAGTCGTACTTTTCTTATAATCGTCGGATGGTTTTAAAAATTCCGTAATATCCATATAATAAATCTTCGTAAAAATATTTTACGAGCTATTTTTATTAGTTTCTGGGAACATAAATTTTGCTATAATATAATAGCTAGCTTTTTAGCTATCTTTTTAATTATTAAATCCTTTTCTTTTTATTTATATCGTAAAAACCTCGAAATTATGTTAACAGTTTAAAGGTTAATTTCTTTAAAATCTTGCATAATTGTACAATACCATTTTGGTTATAGTATAATATCTACATATTTCGTTTGGGAACCTTGGGATCATATTCGCCTCTACGTCTAAAAATATCCACCTGGATATTCTCCTTCTTTTTAATATAATATATTTTAAAATTAAATCTTAATAAAAGAATTATCTAAATTTTATATCGTTTGTATAATTCTTATATTTTTATAAATCAAATAAGGTTTTTATAATCGGAATAAATATTAAAAGGCTTTTTAATTCCGTTAAGAAAAGTTCCTATTTTTTAAAAGTATTAATAATTGCTAATAATTCCTCATCATAAATTGGGTATCTGAATTCTGCATCTCGGAATAGCTTTAAATAATAAGCTACCGGGTATTATTTATTATTATCCTTTAATTATTTTAAAACGGTATTTAATACGTAATTTAAAACGTCCGTTTTTAAACGTTTCTTTTTATTTATGTTAAGTAATCTTATTATAAGTTCATTAATAATTACGTTTTTTAAAATCTAAAACGCCTTTTTTGTATCCTCTAGGAACTTAAATTCCTTATTAACGTATTATTTGCTAATAAGTTTCGTTAATAATCTAACTATATTTCCGTATCCCTTAATTAAGTTTCGCACGTAATCCGTAAGTTTTAAAATCTACCGGATGTCGGTAACGGTGGCCTTATTAAAAATGGGCCAATTCTTAACTGCTTCCATCTTAAAGCGTTAAATCTGAATTTGGCCGGGGGTAAATATATATCCTAGGAAGTTTAATTTTTATGTGTACTATACGCTTTTAGCTGGGTTAATTCGGATATTTACCTTATTTAAAGTCCTAAGTACTTAAGCTATATATTATTTATGCTTTTTTAAAGTTTTAAAGTAAATGAGAATGTCGTCGAGGTAGACAAATATAAACTTGTTTAAATACTTTCGTAAAATGGTTATAACGAGACGTTGGAAACTGGCGAAAACATTAATAAGTCCTATAAGCATTATTTAATACTTATAAAATCCATATATCGTTTTAAATACCGTTTTTTATTCTTTTTTTTTGGCCATTTAAATACGGTAGTAACTGTTTCGCAAATCAAATATAATAAACTATTTAACTTTATTAGCGTTTTTTTAATATATTTATAAAAGTTAAAAGGCATCCATTCTTAATCGTAATATCGTTAAGCTATTTATAATCGATAACTTTTTTAAAAATTAGGTTCTTATCTTCGTTAATTCTTTAGTTTTTATTTTTGGTCTTTAATATCATACGGACTAGGTACCTAGTAAGAAAGTTAAAAGGTCGAATATATTCTGTTTTTAAATTAAGTTAAATATGTTTTTATAAGGCTTTTAATTTTTTAAGTTTTATATAGTAAACTTTATGAAATTTAGGATAATATCCCTCCTTAATGGGTATCCGGTAATTTTATTAACCATATAATAATAATTCGTAATCTTTTTTATTTTTAAATAATTTTTTAAGTTTTCGATACTTAGGCGGTATTATTCCGGCTTGATCTGGCACTTATACCTTTTTAATAACATAGCAGATCTTTTATTCGTTTTTTTTGGGTAGTTTTTTATTATTTTCTTAGGAAAATGTTTAGTGGTTTCAGTTAATATGTAAATTGCTGGTCCTGAGCCATAGCATTTCCAGGATAATGTCATATCCGGAAATATCGGCAATATCCAATAAAATTCGTTTTTGGTATTTTTAAATCCAAACGGGAAATTTTTCCGTTTCTTGTAGAACTTATCCGTTTTTATATTTAAATAAGCTTCCATTTATTATACGTAATTTATAGAATTTGAGCTTATACCTTTAAGGAATTTAATGTTTTTCTACCGTAACGGGAGAGATAAAGTTGCCTTTGATTTTTAAATTAATTATGGCTTTAAATATGTTGTTCTTATATTAAAAAGAAATCTTAATCTAACTGCGTATCCTTTAAATCGCTTCGCATAAGGTTTTATAAGTTGGGGCTTTTCGATGTCTTATTTTCGAAGGCTTTTAGCGTTTTTTTAACTTATGATGGTATCCAGCTTAAAAAAGTCTTTATTCGCGTACCTTTTAAATAACGTATTTAATGCATTAATTATTTTTATATCTGAACTACGTTTTCTTATTATATTTACATTCGAAAATAATTATTTTCTTCGGGTTGGACTTTTAATTTTGCATTTTTCGAATTATATGGTTAAAAATGTAGATTTCCGAAAAAGGTATTCCTATATTTAGAAGTTCGTATTAAATGCAGAGCATCGGAAAATAATATAAATATTCTTATAATATAGCTTTTTAACTTTATTCTGATGCGGGATATAGGTAATAAGATCTAAGGTATTTTGGCTATCGAAAAGTTTTTATACGTCTGCATTCGTTATCTGGTTTAATAAGTATCTCCTTATTCCATTTAGGTTAAAAGTTATTATCTTCTTTAACTTTGAGATATATAAGACAATCGTCGACGTAACAAACGGTAAAATATAACAATTTATGCTAGTTTTTTCGGGATCTGGTATATACCGTGCATTCGGGAAGCTTATAAAGCTTCGGAAATAATTGTCCGTAATTGCTGGCGTCGGGTCGAAACTGACTAATTTCGTTATATATCTTATACTAAGATGTATTAAGATGGCAAAAGCATCTTAGCTTTATGGTTATCCTAAAGGCCGTTTATCCGGGGTGATACTTATAAGTTTTAGCCTTCAAGTCCTTCCAAATGGGGTAATTTTCGTACTTTAAGATATCGTTCTGGATTTGAATAGTAATGGTAATAGTGAATTTTAGCTAGAAGAAAGTCGAACTAATTTTTTTTTTTCCTTTTTTACTTTATTATCCGTTTTTTATTCAGCCGTTTTAACTTTTTTCTAAGGTTAAGAAATCCCTTTTTTTCTTAGAATTCCTTTTAGTAAAAAAGCGATATTTGCTTTTAAAATATCCCTTTTTATTATAATTAAAATATTCGATGTTGGACTTTTTTTTGGGGACTTCTTTAAAATAGTACTTACTTTTTTTTAAAACTTGCCCTTATTTTTTTTAGTTCGGTTAATGAAGCCTTTATTGTTATTTCGTTTATTAATTCCTTTTTTTAAGGTACCGGTTAAAGGTACGTTAATTAGCAATAATTACTTTATTAGTATATTTTCTAAAAGATCTTATCTTAAATATTATATATATCTTATCCTTAACTTAAGGTTTTAAGTTATTATAAAAAGGATAAAATAACGTGTTTTTTGGTAAATTAAAAATTGCTGCCAGTCGGTTATATTCTGTCGTATATTTTGCGGCTGATTTAATCTGGTAAAAAAGATATAATTATTTTATTATATATTATTCCTTATTTAGGTTTTTAAATATAACTCGTATTCGGTTTTTATAATATCAGTAATGATCAAAAATGTAATTGGTAATATTTATGGGTTTTTTAAGGTAATTTTCTAAATAATCCTTTATAATGGGTTCGAACTATAAAAGAACTTATCCAGTAAGCAGTTAAAAAATAATTATTACCTTTTAATAATTTTTTATTAAGAAGCTTTAATAAAACTTAAAATAAGTTCTAATTTAAACGAGAAATCCTTTTATATTTATAATTCCGTTATAAGGCTTTAGGGTAATTAGCTTATAACCCTTAATTTCCAGCATTCCGTAATAATTAGGAGGTGGGATAATAACTTCGCGGTACCGATTAGGGCCGAATAATAGGGATATTAAGGTTTTTTTTTCCATTCCTCCGGTAAGTTAAGCTATACCTTTTCTAAAGGCTTAAAATTTCTCCTTTCTGTTTTTTTCCAGGGCCTGGATTTTGCGTAACAGGATCTTCATTTTTTCCTTAAAAAAAAGTTCTTTCTCCTTTCCCTTCGGGCCCTAAGGTTCCTGGACCATTGGCTTTTTTTCCTTTTCCAAATCTCCCTAAACCTTAATAATATCCTTTAAAGCTAGGGTTAATTACTGGGTTTAAAAAAAAAGGTTCTCCTTTACCGCGGGTTATAAAAGGTATAATATTATTAATTAATTAAAGATTTTTTTCGATAAAAGGTAGATTATTTAATTTAGTTACTAATCCTTTACTGGCTTATAACGGGGATCGGGTATATTATTTATTTTTTAAACGTCGTTTTATAATATCGTCTTTATTAAGTCCAGGAAAGCTTATGCCTAATTAGGCTTAGAATTATCCGTCGGCTATTAATTAAGGAGCTATCAAAACATAACGAACCTGTTATATATCCACCTGGAAGTATAAGCAATATCCAAAATAAGGTCTTAATTTGCAGGTAATAATAGAGTAAGGGATAATTCATTAAAAATCTTCTTCTTTAAAAAGATGTAAAGATTCTTTTCTCAATTAAAAAACGGTATAATTACCTTTAATTAAAAGCTTAAATTGATATCTAAGGAGTGAAATTAAGTAGGTGCTATCTATAAAAGCACTTGGTTTATATATATCCTTCTTATCTCCTTAAGGTCCCTGAAGCTTTTCTGTATGGTCTTCTAGGAGTTTCTGGATGGTCTCTGTCAACGCGACAGAGATGATTTAGTGGGGCCGAGGTTTACCCGTTGGGGTCACCTTCCTAGGATCTCTGGCCTGGGAGTCTTTCCTGTTTCGTAACAAATACCTCTCTCCGTTCCGGCATGAATCCGTTACAAGCATTAATTTCGAAGTCCTCACTCGTTGTGACGGCTAAGGGCTTTAACCTACTATTAAACCTAGTCGTACGGTTTATGTTGGCGGTAGTGTCGTGAAAACTAAGCAATGGGGTAAATAATAATTACGTTTGGTAATAGCAGATTGTTAAAGGTAATTTGAGTAATTAAGTTGTATTATAAGCTGGTGATCTATTTAAATTATGGTAATAACGAGCGTATATATTGTTATTTTGGGTTAAGATGCTGAAGTTGTTTAAACCATTAAGTACGTTAAGCCTTTTAAACTTGCATAACGGCTTAAGGAGCTTCAGGTATTTGGCGTTTTAAGTTTTTTAAGCCTGTTACGTGATTTCTTGGCTTTGATCAGGACCAACTTTTTAGGGGGATCCGATTATTTATGTTGTAACTAAGACCGTTAGTTATAATACGATTTTTCCTTTTTAGAAATTTTCCCTTTAAAGTTTAATTTCTCAGTTTGTTAATTTTAGTAAGTAATTTTCCTTTTTTTATCTTTATTATGTCGGGTCGAATTAAAAATCGTGGTTTTCGTTAGCGTATTAACGTTTTCGGTTTTTAAGATATATTAAACGTTTTAATTTTAATATGTTTTTTTGTTTTCGTTACGAAAAGGAGGGTGTAAATTATAAGGTCGCCCGTGGTTCCTTAATATGTGTACTGTACGTTCGTTATAGTGGTTTTTGTCATATTTTTGAGTTTTCGGAAACGGAATATTAAAAATTACTTAATAAACAAAATCGTTTGGAACGTAAGGAAAAGTAGGTACAAAAGACGTTACGGGCCGCTATTAATAAGCTTAATCGTTTGTAAAAATAAAAACGGCTTTTTCGTGGTCGGAATATCGAGATGTTTCGTCGAGGTATCAAGGGTGCGGAGGTTATGGAAGAATTTAAACGTTTAAAAAAGAAGTAAAAGTAATTAAAGATAGCGGTTACCGCAGTTACGTTAGGCCAGGTCGTAGATCCGGTCGATTGGTTTAAGCTTATTAATTGGTCGATTGCTAACTGGGGCGCGTCCGTCGTTACTGGTAAAAACCTTTTAATAGGCGTTAGGCGTTTATAAGATTTTTGGCGGATTTTTAGATATTTTTAGAATTTGAGTAGTTTTTTTATTTAACCAGGTATTAAGTAAGTCCGTTTTTTTTGGCGTATATTTAAAGCTCTTTTTCCTTCGTATAGCGATATGTTTTTTTATACCTTTTTTTGTATTTTATATTAACTTTAATAGTATCCGCTGTTAATTCGAGTAGGAAAACGTAAGAGACTGTATAAAATTGAACCTTAGGTGGTAATTTTAATTAATAACTATTCTTTAAAATTTTCTTAATACTTTTGTATAAGCCGATATATTTAACATCACAGTTTTTATTTAGTCTTTTAATTTAGATATTTTTAGTGGTTAAGTAAATTACTTTCTTTCTTTTAAAAAGTTAATCCTTTTAACTTTTTTTAATTATAATATGTTTTTATTTAGTTACGTACGAATTTAAATTTCTTCCTTAATTTTACGTTTAGTTACTTTAGTTATTTTGATATAAGGATTGTTTTGACGTTAATTAACTTTTCGCGTATATTGTTGTAAGCTTTTTGTATAAATTCGAAATTGGCGTTTATTAGGGTTATCTTGACATTTTCGTAGTAACTCGTATTGTAGATTAATTAAGCGATACGGATCATTTAAATCCAATTATTTTGCTCATAGTTAATATAGTATCGTAAGTAAGTTTCCAATATTTAGTTGGGCTTTTTTGTTTGTGTATTTATTTTGGTGTTTAAATGCGGTAAATAATTTCTGGTTTAGGCTTAATTATGCCATAAGTCTTTGCCAGAATTTCGAAATAAATGTCGTTTCTTTATTTAAAGTAATTTCTGTTAGTAATCCGTATACTTTTAAAATATATTTTAAAAAAGTATAAGCCATTTACTTTACGTATATATCTTTATTATATAATAGGAAATACGAAATCCTTGTAAATCGGTTAACGATTACGCAAATATTATCGTAATATATACCCGTAACTGGGTTTTTTAATAATAAAAGTTTGGTAATAAAGTCGAAAGTAATTAGATTTTAGGGTTGTTTTGCGATTGGTAGTAATTATCGTTTCCGTATGGTGTATATCGTTAAGCTTTTACCTTATTACAAATATAACATTGTTATCGTATTTTATTTTTAATAATTCTATTTTAAGGAAGTAATAAGTACGTTATAATCGTTTTACGGTTTTGTGGATTTCTAGGTATCTGTATAACTAATGTTCGTAAACGTTTCCTACTAATATTTCCTAGTATTTTTCTGAGATTTATGTTTTTTCTATTTTTTAATTCTTAAGTAGGTTGTTATTATATTTTTAAATTTTCCGGTATAGGTTAAGGAATGCTGTCTTGATTGTTGCTATCTGTCGTAGTTGCAGGTATCCTTCTGGTATGGTATCGAAGATCTGGTGGTTAATTTTGATTAACTTTTTCTTCTAGGTTTGGTTTTTAATTAAGTGCCTTTATTCTGCCGTTTTTTAATTCCTTTTCATGGATAATGATAAAGATATATTTTGCTAATTCTTCAGCGTAACGCAGTTATTACCCTGTGAGTTCTTTGGTGGTAATAAAGCAGGTTAGGTTTTTATAGTTGGTATATACCTTAATCTGGTGGAAGCTTTCCTTAAGGTAATGCTTGAATTCTCGGAAGGTTTTAATAATGATTATGAATCCTTTATCGAAAATGCCGTAATTTAAATTTATTCCTTTTAATTTATAAAAGGAAAAGGCGATAAGGTCTAAGTTGTGTTAATTATTACGGTATTTAATTATTACGCTTTAAGCGTCATCCGAAACGTCGGTTTTAAGCTTAATTGAGCGGCTTAAGGTGCATATAATTAATATTACCTCGCTAGGAATCACGTTTTTAATCCTTTAAAAAGCTGTTTCTATTTTTATCGTTTAAAGAAATTTATTTCCTATTTTTGTTAAGTTAAATAATAATATAGCTATTTTCTTAAAATTTCGCATAAACTTTTTATAATAATTAACGAATCCGAAAAAACCTTATACTTCCTTAACTATAATAAACGTTTCCGAGTTCTATATTAGGACGATTTTCTTAAAGTTTATCCTGATATATTTAAGGGTAATAATATATCTTAAAAACCTTAGTTTTTATATATAAAACTAACGTCTTTCTTTATTAATTAATAAATTAACGTTTTATAAGGCATAAAGGATTATATAAACGTATCTCACATATTCCTTTTTATTTTTTAAATAAATAAGAATATCGTCAAGGTAACAAATAATGGAAATACCTCAATATTTCCTCAGTATATAGTTAATTATTCCCTGAAAGGTTATTAATACGTTCGTAAGTCCGAAATGTATAAGAAAATACTTAAAAAGTCCGTATTTCGTTTTAAAAGCTATTTTCCACTTATATTTTAACTTAATGCTAATCTGATTATATCTTTTTTCAAGATTTAGGTTTATAAATTAGTTTATTCTGTAAAGGCGATCTTTTATTTCGTTAATTAAATGTAACGGTATTCTGTCTTTAAGCGTAATGTTATTTAGATACCTGTAACCGATAACTAGGCGTAGTTTTCCGTTTTTCTTGGTACGAAAAGTATAAGGTATCCGGCTGATAACCTGGAACGTTATATATCATCCTTTCGAAATTTATCTTTAAGGTATTTACGTAATGCTTATAATTTTATTCCGTTAAAGTTATAAATCGGATAGAATCTGGTCGATATTGCTTTTTTAAAAATTATCTTATAGTTTTATTCGTTATACTTTCGTAATTCCATTTTGAGTTCCTTTCGAAATAGTCGTTTATATTTCTGCTACTATGGAGGTATATTAATTATGGTTTCTGGCTTCGGACGCTGATGCTATAGGTGATCGTTTATCTTTCGTAGTTTTGCTTTAATAATAAAGATAATACGTCGTATCTTTCTGTGGTACCCTTGGTTTTTTATACCTTGTTGTTATAAGTGGTAAGGTTTTTCTCATATTGTTATACCTGCATTTATTTCCATTTTTGGTCAAGTATTAAAATCTTTTCGTATCTTTTTTTTATTAAACGGATATAAAGCGAACTTTACCTGGTTAATTATTTAATCGATTAAGGGATTATATTCGTATAGGTATGGTTTTCCAAGCATTATCTTGTAATTCTTTATCGGAATGATGTTAAAGTTTGTTATTTGGTTTCGTCCGTTAACGAAAATCTTAAAGTAATTAATCTTGCAGCTGATTTTTCCGTTATCGGAAGTTAATATCTAACCTTTTACGTTTTCGGTAATATAAGGTTCCATCTTTTTTTTATCGTAGTTAAAGTTGTTTAATTATATCCGGCGTAATGTAATTACTTTTTGTTATTTCGTAATCCATAAATGCGGTAAATTAATATATCCCAATTCGTATTCTTAATGTGATAAGATGGTTTTTGGCTCCTATCGTCGTATTTAAAGCCCTTTTGGAAAGCTCCTACTAGCGTTTTTGGGTTTTACCTTCTTGCGGTTCTTTTATTGGTGGCGTTCGTCTTTTAATTCGTTTTTTAACGCCTTAATACGTTCTTGATTTTGCTGGTTAAGGGCCTGTAATCACTTTAATTATTTTTCCTATCGGCGTAAAATAATTTCGAATAAAACGATTTGTATCTGGAAGTCTTTTTTGTTAATATATTCTGGTTCGGGAGCTTTTCTTCCTTTTTATTATTCTTGGAATTCGGCGTCGTATTGCTTTATATTTTCTTTTTTCTTTTTAAATTTCGTTTTTAATTTTTGATTGTTTATTCGGATCGTCCGTAAAGGTTAAATGGAAGTTTAAGTTATTAATTATTTCTAAGGATGCCTTTATAATAGTATAAGATAAGGGATAGCTGACTGCTAGAGTGAGGTGGTCGCCAATTAGTCGCAAAGTGAATTCCAAGAAGTGAGTGTATTAGGTTACTTCCATCTGGCGTCTTCCATTAGCTGCCAGATGGTTATTTATGCTAATGGGTGAGTCGGGGCCTAGTCGGTCACTAATCGCAAACCCTTAGGCGCTATATTCTTATAATTACTCCTCCCTTTTTAGCTATCAGTTCCTAATAGCCTTATTATTAAGGTGCTTTTTTCGGAGGTTAGGTTATGTAAACTAACCGACTGCTTTCCGTAGGTTCGCGTATAGGTTATATTATGATAGTGGTTGCCGTAATTATTAACGCGTGCCCTGTTAGGTAATTAATTATGCTTCGCCTGATTTCCAACTTTAATCAGTTGTAATTCCGCCTTATTTACCTTCTCTTTTTTCCTTACTGCGTTCGTATCTTTATTCTTTTTACGTATGCATTCCGTTTGGTCTCCCTTTTGCCTTCTTTCCCGTATCGCGTTTTCCATTTACCCTGCGTACATTTTCCGTCTCCTTTCCGTTTAGCATAGCTTTTATTCGCGAAATATTTTACGAACGTTGTTATTTTAGTGCCAATAATAAATAGGACTTCCTTAAGCGATAGGTTTTCGATAACGACGATAATCCGGATCCCGCTCGCATGACGGGCGGCAATAAGCTATATTGTGTTTGCGTAACGCAGTATTACTTCGACTACCGCGTCGTTTGCGTTAACACTCCCGGTACCCTAAATTATATCGTAACTGGTTACTATTACAAAACTTCCCGTCCGGTAAATGCTTATTTTTAATATTGTTAATGTTACCGTTTAATTTCCGTCCAGATTCCGACTGTTTTTAAGCGTGCGGCCCAAACGATTGTTTAGTTTGCTGCTGACAATTAAAGGTTAATTGGCGAACTCGAGAAGTACCATACCGAAGGTACCTAGTATAAGCGTACTGACGTGCTTGCGATCGGTCGTCGTTTCAATATCTTTCGAAAGGCTGAATTTGCCCTTAAAGCGGTTATTTCGGAAAGGTATCGTATTCTTGCTATATCGAAGGACGATTTCCGGCCGTCCGTCGTAATCGCGAAAGTGCAGTTTTAACGTTATCTTATAAGTTTACAAACCCAAATTATCTTCGTGTGTATTTCGTTTTTCTTACTATTTTGCGGCTAATCTCCGATTAGGCGGAAGTATAGGGTATTCCCATAATTTAGGAGACTTTCGAGGCGCGTTATGCCGCTGCGCCTTCTCTTTCCGAGTAGGCTCCGTTTGTTTATTAACGTTTCGATGAAGCCTAAAATTTTTTAAAGTAACGTCCCACACGTATGAGCGAGGGACACGTATGAGCGAGGCACTTTTTGGCGTTCCGTAACAACAAATTCAAATAACACAACCATAACATACTAAATCAATTTAAATTAATCGGATT
>QJNU01000725.1:0-34707 GCA_004154915.1 Monosporascus ibericus | reverse complement strand
AACTTACCCCCCCCCCCCCCCTCATACCTCGAGCTACGTCTCACAATCCGGAATGCAGATATATAGACCTATCGGGTTTTCAAAAGATACATAAACCCCACGACATGAACGACACCGCTACATCACACAAGCGGACGGCATCCAAGGCCGAGACCGACGACGACGGGGCACAGCAGCCACCTGCCAAGCAGGCGCGTCCCGCCGATGACGACGCGTCGGCATCGCAGCTGGGTAGCATTAGCGACAGCTGTGCGCGTCTCGGCCGTGTCTACATTGTCACGCACAGCGAGAGCTACTCGGCGCGCGGCGAGGAGCGCTGCGACAAGCGGATCCTAGGCGTCTACGCGTGCTTCGAGGATGCGGCGATGCGGGTGATGGTGGAAAAGATGGAGGTGCTCGAGAACCTCGGCTACGAGGGCTCGGTTGATGGCGACGATTATATGAAGCAGAAGGAGGGATGGAAGGAGGGAGGAAGTGGAGACGATGAGGATGAGGATGAGGACGATTATGATGAGGGAGATTTGCCGGTGTACTTCTACGTGGATGATGAGGGCTGCTGGTCCTATCTCGACGGGGACACCGATGTCAGCTATTGCTGTGAGGCCGAGGAGCATGAGGTGGTGTGGCCGAATGGCTGGACGCCTGTGGATGGTGGGGGTAAGGATGCCGAGGACGGTCAGGCCCAGACGTAAGGAATGTATGGGATATGAGTTGCAACTCTGCTGATGTTGTCAATTATGTGACATATAGCTAGGCACTAACTAAAGAGATCAAATTACTTTTCAATTCGAGGCCAAAGGAAAGAAATAGCACCAACTTCTGTGGCGGTCCGTTCCCTAGCCTCCTACTTATAGGTTGCTCTTCGATAAGGTGGCGCATTTACCGTGTCAAATCGTACCGCAGTTCATATCCATGTACGTTGAAGAACACCCTCACATATGCCGACAACCAGGATAGACGCCACATAATTATGATACCTGGGCCAGATCGACGCTTAGTTACTACAAGCTGGTTGACATTCCCTTCCAAGTTTGCATAGTCGCATACGCTGCTGCAGGTACTGGCCGAAAATAGTACAGAGTGAAAGACCCATGAATCAGCCGAGGATATATTATGGAGTGGAGCTAGCTCGTAGATAAAATAACCCATCAATGCCTACCCTTCCTCGCGATATTCTGTGGCTTGCCCCCTCTATGCATGTAAAGTCCTCGCCACTGGGTTTTACTGGCCAGCCGGGAGGCTATCCGCAACTTCTCCTGACAAAACTCGAAACAGGACAAGTACAAGGAGTCGTATGAGACTATGACATCACCCCCTGAAGCATTTGTAACTGAAGAGGTAGATTATCCGGTCGACCTCCAGAAGATCCTAACTACTGATCAGAATGTGGCGATACCTCTTTATCTACATAGAAACCAACTGTAACAGAGAAAAGGCGATACAAAGGTGGCTGTAGGTAGTCCCATATAGGGGCTGAACTATTGAGGCTAGTACCGAGCTAAATGGGCCTAGATTTAGCTAGGTCCGATGACCTCGTATAATGTCTCTTCTGACGTACGTCCCGTTCGCCTCAGCTGCATGATATTAGCAACAAAGTCGTTTCAATTCGATGTTTTCCAGTTCTCAGAGCCTGCCCAGATCTCTCGTGTTCCGGGATGTTGATAGCAGCCTCAGCATTCTTGTATCCCCCTTTGATCCGTTCATCGACTTCCTCTGGTTTGTCCGTCTTCTTTATTATTCTGAGGACTCTTCTCCTTTCCGGGCTGTTAGTCGGTAAATAATTTGACACGCACCATATTGTGAGCATACGACTGCTACGCTCTTAATCTCGACGCAGGGCAAGGGTGTTCGCAATCCCTTTTATTTGATACCGGCGCTGATAGGACCGGGAGGTTTACGTTCAGACGCACTCTCAGGCGATGGGCTCAGAACTGAGCATCTTGTTCGTCCAATCATCATTAATGGAAACAGATCCCTATCGACTACTGGTGAAATAAGACTACGGTTTGGCACTTTTGCTCATTCAACCCCCCTCCCTTCTCGATTGACCCTCCCCCGCACCAGCCTCCTTGTAGCAATAAACATCATCTCTTCTTTCGATTACCCTATCTGCAACACAACCTGGTCGCTCAGGACCCGTTCAAAGACCAGGTCTCTTACCAGGCACGACTTGTCGTCAGCAGGATTCCGTAACAACATTATGTGGCTGCTTAATGTTCACAGTCGTGAGCTGGAGGACTACATCGGAGACAGGATCCCGCCATATGCAACACTTTCACACACCTGGTCAGATTCTGAGGTCATTTTCCGGGATCTCGCGAAGCCCGATCACGCCACGAAGCCCGCGTACGCAAAGATAGAGGGATGCTGCCAGCAAGCCATCCGAGATGGTCATGATTATGTTTGGATCGATACATGTTGCATAGACAAGTCTAGTAGCGCCGAGCTCTCCGAAGCGATCAATTCTATGTACCAGTGGTACAAGGGCTCGGAGGTCTGCTACGTCCACCTGTCGGATGTCTCCGCTTCCGACGATCCCTTCCGCGAGGATTCCGAATTCCGGAGGAGTCGGTGGTTCACCAGAGGATGGACCCTCCAGGAGCTCATCGCACCACGAGATGTCTGCTTTTTTGATAAGAACTGGGACGATTTACATCTTTCCAAGGCTACAAGCCCCTCCGGCCTGGATCTATTATCTAAGATCACGGGGATACCCCCTAGAGCCATAGCTGGTGATCTCGATCCGTTCTGTGCTGCCGCTCGGCTGGGCTGGGCTGCGGAAAGGAAGACGACTCGAGTGGAAGACGTGGCCTATAGCCTCTTGGGCTTGCTGGACGTCAATATGCCACTCATTTATGGCGAAGGACGTAAGGCTTTTAGGCGCTTGCAGGAGAACATATTAAAGACACGAGACGACGACAGTATCTTGGCGGCAGGCTATGGGTTACCTAACGATAAATTAGTATCTTCCCCTCCCCGCCCCAACCCCCCGGTGCTTGCGGACTCCCCATCTGCGTTCCGCCACTGTCGGGATATCACAACCCGGCATCTCGACCGTTACAGCGTGGAGAGTTACCTTGGCCTCGTGACAGCCCATTCAACCTGGACTAACATTGGTCTCCAGATTTCCCTGCCTATGATATCCCTGGACCGCGCCAATGGCGTCGGACTAGCAATCCTAAGGTACTCTCCGAATGGCAACGAACGCATAGCCATACCCTTGGTAGCCGTCCCCGACTCCGATGCTCAAGGCCACTTCGAGCGACTGTCTGGGGCCAACCCATTCCCTATTTCCATAACGGCACTGGCCGGAGCCCGGAATCGCAAAAATTTCACGTACTTGTCTCCTTACAGCAAACACAGTGTAAACCAGATTTACCTCCGAGACCCGCCGTCTGACTTTCATATTCCCGTCAGGAAAGGCCGCAGATGGTGGCTTCGCAGAGAGAGGTATCTGGTAGTGGATTACGCGGATGTCATACGCGGAGCTGGTTACGTGCCTGCGTCGTTCTACCCGCCCCCGTTGAATACCAGCTATTCCATCGCAGAATGCACGTTCTCTTCTACGCAGTTGAGGTGGGCCTTGCTATTGTTCCGCAAACCCTCTCATGCCTTTATCGTCGGTATTCAGTTTCCTTACGTGGCGGGTATTACTAAGCCGTTCGCGTTTGGAATTGCCGAAGTGGACGAGGCCACAACCCTAGAATATGTTCTGAAAAGGACCATAGCAGCAAAGCTTCCCAAGGACATGCCTATCCCTGAAAAGCATGTACTAGAATTCGAGGAGGTCGCCGTGGACGGATCGACGCGGGTTAAGCGTCGCATTTCGCTTAATGGACTTCAGTCAGGTCCAGAATACCCTCAATGGAAACTCTTTGTGCGATACGAATATAATGGCGCCACTTCCGAATTCTCGGCGTCATCGACTTCCGTTTCGTACGGACCAAAGTCACTTCACTGAGAGTATAAGATTGACGAGACTCAGTGGGCACAGTTTACTCCCATTAGAACCATCCGATGTCGAGATATAGGAGGAAAATCAGGATGCGCGCAGATTCTAGACTGGCGATCATATCCCCCTTCAAAACCGCCTTCGTATTATTCCGCATACTATTACCCTGAATATCAGAACCTCACAAGTCGAGCCATTGTTGGCTTGTCGCAAGATTTCCACCTTCACGGCATATGGAGCACTCTCATGGGTGCTCCACACCCTACCCTAGCTGCGGGCTAAGGAGTCGAAGAAAAAGGAGGACCTCATGGCTCTTACATTCCTTCCAAGCTACAAAGCCCCCCCGAAACACACTGAGTTACGGGGCCGTTGAGGCCTCCGATCCGGAGCTGAGCCTGTTAACAGCTTGATTACGTCATATGTTAGCAATCCAGCCAGGGTGATGGTGAGTGAGTGGTAAAGGAGGTAATCATGTGACATTTGCTGTGCTGGGCAGTCTAGGTTACCTGGTTGCTGACGGCAGATGCCGTCTTTGCTAGTCCGATGGGCAGCCATATCGAGCGGAGGGGTGTTCGAGAATACCTATCGGGCTCAGTTGTACTCCATAAGTATGGAAGGGGCATGATTAGTCTCTACAGACGGGAACGAAAAGGCTGAACTGTACTCCTCGTGGTGCTGGTCACCGAAGTTCCCAGGCACGCATTAGATCCTAAGCGGCTTTATAGTTAATAATAACATAGCATACGTACGTCAGCTTCTTCTACAGTTTCGACATCAAACTCATCCGCCAACTTCCCGACTATAATACTTAAGACATCCTCCCCTACACTACGAGTGGGAGCAAGAAGCAGCCCCACGTACCATGGATGTTCCTTGACAATTCGGGATTACCATCCAGGGCACCCTGAGTGTTAGAACAGAAGACATGCTCTTCCCACCTCCGTGCAACCTAGACAATTGAAACCAATCTGTTGGGTATATTCATAATGCGTAGATCCAGATAGGCAGCTCACTGTATCACATACCCCGACCGCACGCTTCTCCAGTGGCGAGAACACAATGAGCTTATAGGCATGAGAATCGATCATTCAAAAAAAACACCGTTTCACCTCATCCCCGAAAGCGCAAGTCCCCAACCTCAAGCCTGTTTCGCACCCGTGACGGGACAGACGCCCGCGGCCCCCTCGACCTCGGGGTGGAGCACGACCTTGTCCTTGTGGTGTCCGACGCTGGCCTTGGTGACGGGGCAGGCGTCGGCGTCGGCGCGGCCGTCGGTGCTCGGGTGGTCGGGCGGCAGGACGCTGGTGACGGGCCCGACGACGGGGCACACGCGGTCGTCCATCTCGCGGGTCTTGGGGTCGCTCTCGACGAGGCTCATGAGGGCGGGGCAGGCCTGGGCGTCGGGGGAACCCACAGACCCCGTGGTCGGCGCCGAGGGGGCGACGGCGCTCGCGACCGACGGGTGCCTGCTCAGGTTGTGGTGGTGCTCCGTCTTGGCGCCCACCACGGGACACGTACCGGGCTTCGTGAGGTCGACGTCCGGGTGAGAGGGCGGCAGGGTGTTGTTCGTCGTTCCGACGACGGGGCAGACTTGCGCGGAGGCCATGGTCGCGGTGAGGGTGGCAGTAATGGTGGTGGCCTGTGTTTGTGTTTGTTTGGGTTGCGACGGGGGTGGTCTTTTTGGCTCGGGTCAGAGGCCAGGGAGTCTGTTTAGGCTTTTGGGACGTGGAGGAGCAGGAGTGGGTTATCGCGAGACAATTGGAGTTCTATGTAAAAGAGGGGGAGAGTCGGCTAATATTGTGGATGCAAGCAGAAGCTATCGTTCGTATAAGGCTTTTGTTCGTTCTACATACACAAG
Organism: Monosporascus ibericus; assembly: GCA_004154915.1. Taxonomy (NCBI): domain Eukaryota; kingdom Fungi; phylum Ascomycota; class Sordariomycetes; order Xylariales; genus Monosporascus; species Monosporascus ibericus. The sequence goes on along the minus strand of QJNU01000725.1, from coordinate 28,897 downwards.
ACAAAGAACAAGAAGCTCGGAAATACTCGATTGGTTCTTAGTTTAACCCTCAGTGAGATCTAGTTGGCTTACACTTATATATAACTGCTCGTCAACGCAAGATAGAATATGATATGTTCTCTCCTTTCATTCTTGACATTCATTAATTTCCGCTCCACGTGCACGATCACATGGTCTGGCTGCCCGACGTCATATTGGCTTCTTTGGGTAATGAGCCGGATGCCTGAGCCGGAGTTGATTTGTTTCAACTGGATTTCTATTGGATGATGAATTTTGGGCTAATCGACACAGTGCCATGTACGGTATATCAATGTTCTTCACACGTTACTTTTTGATGCCCCACCTATCAGCCCCTTAAATTGTTTCGTAGGAGTTGGCAGCGGAACCCCAGTTGGAAGGTCCGTATCACGAATCTCAACCCGACGCCGCCCCACAAACAAGTTGAGCGGTGAGGTTAAGTTGTATGAACCCTTAAGCCTATCAGCTACGAGGGCATCGGCTAGTTTTAAGTAATCTATATAGTAAGCGTGCTTGGCTGAGATCGAGTATCTTCTACATCGGGAATTCTCAGGACAAGCTTCGAACGGTCTGCACCGCGCCGCTTTTATGACCTGACCTTAGATACACAATGTCTTCTGCGGCAATCCTTCGGCAGTTGAACGCGACGGTCGTCTTTCCTCTACGCCTCAGCGGGGCGGAGACTAAGTCTCTCAAAGGAGCTCCTGCGTGTTATTGGCCATTGTAAGCTGTAGACAACGTTTCGTGGTCCGTGATGCCCAGAAAAACCAAGTTTATGCATTCGCGTCTGGTTGGATGAAGCGGGTTGTTTCCCAGGGGTTGACATGCCGCGCATACCCAAAGGGGCCCCATGGGAATTGTGGAACTGCGGCAGCGTTTTAGTAGTCTGTAAGCATTATGTCCATAATGATATCAGATCCCCCTTGCGCTAAGCTCAAAATGTTAGCATATATGTCCGCACCGAATCCTCGCTGCAACCGTGCATACGAGAAGGATTCAGCTGCGCCGCTCCCAAGCATGGAACCACTCCTTATTGAGGCAGAAGTAGATGCCTAAAGGAGTACACCTTATACATATTCATATATCCATACATATATATACATACATATATATACATACATACATACATATATATATATATACATACATATATATACATACATACATATATATATATGTCCCAACTGCTCGTGGTAATGTCGTCCATCAACCGGTTCCCTCCAAAACACCAACACACAGGCGATACCTAGAAAATCTCAGAAACGAATATGGCAGCCCAACTGAAATCCGCTCTCCTCGTTCTAGCGACCGCCGCCGTCGCCGTAGGACAAACGTACACGTACGTCGGCTGCTTCTCCGAGCCGCCCGAGAACAGCAGCGAGACCCAAAACCAGTTCCAGTCGCTCGGGCTCTGCCAGAGCACATGTCGGGACTCCCAGCAGCCGGTGGCGGCCCTCAGCAACGGGATCAACTGCCTCTGCGGAAATATGCTCCCTCCCCGGGACCACCTGGTCGAGGAGGACAACTGTAACTTGCCATGTGCCGGTTTTGACCGCGAGACGTGTACGTGCTGAGTTGATCGCTACCGTAGGTGGCATAAGGAAGAAGTCAGGTGGGCTAACTGCATCTACAGGCGGCGGTGATGGTTTCTTCTCCGTCTACTTCGAGGAACCGACGGAATCTGAGGATGGTGCGGCCACCCAGGAGCCGCCTGTGCGAGGAAAGTGTTCGGCAGGTTCCAAGGCATAGCCCGGAACGTAAATGGGATTACTATCGTTGGGCGCGCAGCAGTGAACATGGGAGGTCTCGATACAGCCAAAATAAGTTCGTGTACGATATCAGCACGGTACGGGTACATGGCATTTATTTTCTGTATCAGGCTGTGCCGGTTCAGAACCGCTAGGAGCAGAAGCAGAGCAATATAGACTTCGAATTTTGGAAGCCCGTTTCTTTCAGCTCGTCCCAGAGCAGCCAACAAAGCTGTTCCCGCTAGCCCCGGTGTGCGTGATAGCACCCCCAAGCTTGCAGGATGTATTGATGATGACCCTGTCCGGGCCAGGAGAGCCTTTTTTGCCTCAAAATGTCAGCCAAGCGATGCCCTGCTAACCGGGCACAACGCCGCCCCCGGACTTACCGCCAGTATACACGCTGCCGCTCGCCAGCATCGGGAACTCGAGGTACGGCCCAGAGACGGTAAATGAGAAGCCCTCGTAATTGTTATACGTGTGCGGGTAGCCACTCACGGCGCTGCCGGCCCTGTAGTAGGTGCACGCCTTCTGCGCCGCCTGGTTCACCTGCGTCGCCGTGTAGTACGTGGAGCCGCAGGTCGCCGCCGCCCGTTCCTCAATGAGCGGTGCACCGGAGATGGAACTTATCAGGGCCAGGAGCGGCAGCAGAGAAGAGCCGTGTGTGAAGAACTGCATGGCTGGATATCGTAAAAAGGGGGTCGGGTGGCTAGGAATAGCGAGCAGCTACTGGTTGGTCCACGGGGCTTCCGAGTGCGGAATGGGCTTTAGAGATAGAAAGGAGAGGGATCTATATGACTTCTTATACTAAGATCTTCTTATGGCACCCTACATAACAGTTATATTTCTCCGCGAGAAATAGAATCTCCGCGCAATGCTCCCCTCCCGTAAACCGCGCAGGTCTATCTTATCATACTTCAGAAACGGCGCTTACCCGTTCAGTCCATGAGCCGACTATACGCAGCCAATCAGTCGACTCGAACGGGACCCAATGAGGAAGGTAACAGGGCGGTGATAGAACGTGCGATTAAGGTTGGTGGAGATTGGGCGATAGTGTGACTGCGGGGCGATTAGTAGTCTCTTGTCCAGAGCGAATCATACGGCGAGTGCTAGAGATTAGACTTCTAACGTGTGGTATGCCTTGGACGCCATTGGCGCCTATTCCGGTTTCAAATTAGTTAGGTTGGAGTATAGAAGTCATGGAAGGGGTCGACGGCTCTTTCGTATGGAGCGGAGAAACTCTCGACTACATCGGGGACCCTTTGGAACGGGAATTGTTACCGTGATATGTTTTCCCCTTGCACTCAACTGCATCCAGGCCTCCGCGCAGTGCGCCGTTCGCCCCGGAGCGCCAGCGGCGCCGCAGATTTCCCGAGCGAGAACTGTTAGGCGCTCCTAGCACTATGAGACCTTGCTTCGGCAGAACGACATAGGGTGCGAGCCCCTCTACGGACCTCAAGCTGCCATGGACCGCCCGTCTCCTAGCTAGGACGGCAGAGGCGACGACTCGATGAGCGTAGACAGCGCGCATTCCGAAGGGCCAAGTCCAAGCACGATGAAGGCGGCCGTCAAGTCTAGGACAAAGTACGGCGCCAATCTCGCGTTTTATGAGAATTTTGAAGTCGAGATGACTGCTTATCCTGTGCAGTGAGTCGAAGGGTACGGCCATGAAGCTTGCGAGTGTGCTCAAGCTCCACCCGGACAATCGAGATCAAGAACCTAGAGTCAGACGACCAAGACGAGAAAAATGACGGTGAGGACGATGAAAACGATAGCGGTTTTCTACGCGGTAATGACGATATGCTCAGGCTGTCATCAAGAAGGCGTGGGATCACATGGACGAAAGAGAAACAGCCGACCGCCTTCTCTTTGACTCACCCAAGGCAAATATCCATATCGCTACCTTGCGCCCGGAACAGGTCCAAATCTGGCAGATTTGCCTAGGAAACGTCGACCCGCTGCTCAATGTCACGCACGCGCCCACCTTACAGGCGCACATCGTCGGCGCCGCAAGCGATGTGGCAAATATCAATTCATTGTTAGAAGTGCATATGTTCAGTGCTTGTAACGTCTCTATCCTGAGTCTCACCGAAAATGAATGCCGTGCGTCCTTCGGGTGGCCAAGGAAAGACCTTCTAAAGCGCTATCAGTTTGATGCCAGTTGGCTCTACTGCACCGTACGGTTTTACGGTCCAGTGATCACGACTGCTTGGCAGCATTATATCTCTACCTGGTAAGCTCGTGGGGTTGTCAGCTTGCATTTATATATCTAACGCTTCTAGGTCTCGGCCAGACCCGAAGCGGACCTCCGGTCTCTGTCGTCCATCCTCGGCGTTGCCATCCGCATCGCACGCCGCATGGGTATTCACAACGAGTCCTCTAATGCAAAATGCACAGGGACTATAAAACCGCGACCTTGGCTCCTACCTGGGACTGCCAGACCTCTCACAAGCTAAACGATTTTGAGATCCAGCCAGAGATGAAGACCCCGCGAACAATTCACAACAAGCCCACCGAGGCACTTCTTACCGTCGTGCGCAGCGAGTTATGTGACTTCCTCCGTCACAATGCTTTCCATCTCGACTTTACCAATCCGTCATTGAACATCTTTGCCAAAGTGACTCGACACATCCCCGCTGCGGAAGGCGGCGAGTTGATCACCTTCGAAAGGACCATGGGGGATAACTATCTTGAATTTTGCAATCCAGAGAACCCGCTTCACTTCATAACTATCTGGACAACGCGAGGCTACCTTGCGAGAATCCGCCTCCTGGAACAATACTCGAGATGCTCGGGGCCCTCTATGGAGCAGACAGTTACGCAATGCAACACGGCTATCTCTTATGCGCTGAGGATGCTCAAGTACGATACGAACATAATGAAGTCACCTCTTTCCACAGGTTACATTTGGCTTCTTCGCTTCCGCTTTCCATTCCCTGCATACATACGCATTCTCTAAGACCTGCGGAAGTGGCCTGCTAAGGACCACGCTGAGAACGCGTGGGAGGTCATGAGCGACAACCATGAGGCTTGTATTATGAATACTAAAGAAGATGATAGGCCATTCTTCATCATCTACTCTCGAACCGTCCTCCAGAACTGGGAGGTACGAGAAGCTTTATTCGGGGAACAGGACAAGCCACTCGAGCCATCACGGATTGTGTCGGGTATTACGCACAAACTGATGCAGATGACTGCGAATTTTCCACACAGCAGTAGAATAGAACAGTAGAACGGCGCTGCGGGTATTGACACTGACGAATTGCCAAGGCCCACACCAATGGACTTCGGTCGACCTGGTATGTCGTACAGCGCTGCGGGACAGGCCGCCACGGGGTCGGTGCCCTGGGGTTATCCTTACATGCCCGGACATGCCCCGATGGACGTGGACATGAAACAGCTTGATTGGGCCGCGGTAGACTGAAATTCGATCCTCGATGAGATTGAGATTGGTAGGATGATGATGACGGTATTTAACGTGGGAACCTCCCCTATTAGGGCAAACCACGCTTCCTAGAGCTGTCGTATTGCAAGGCTGTGGAGGTATGGTTTCTAAATATAGTCGGATCTGCTTACGTGCCCATCTACTTTATTGCGGTAGCTAGATTATGTGATCCAGCACCTATTCGCCGAGCCTGCCGGGCTATCCAGGGCACGTCTTGGAACCCCATTTGTTTTATAAAGCTCGCTTATCTCGTATATTCCTTCGTTGCCTATTATGTATACGCTGCTTTTAGCACCTTCCAGGGCAGCAATCGGTATTTCCCTAGCCATTTACAAAAGGAATGAAGAGGTGCAGGGTGCAGTGAGCCAGAATACGGCTCGGCTTGTCAGTTAGGAGCAGTTCGGTGAACTTCAGCATGGCTTGCTGATTGACCTTTTTGTACGAAGGTCGGAAACGTCGACGAATTAAAATAAACCAGCATTCGACCCACAATCATTTCAGTACCGATGTCGTTGCTGAGGGGCAGTTCTCAAACTTTCAGATTCAGCAGCTTATTCTGAATATACTTAGGTTTTTCCGGTGATATATTATGGGGCTTGTACCCCAGGTATTTCTGGGGCTGCTAAATGCTTTACTGGTAGGTTTAAGTTGTTACAGGAACGAGGTTCCTATCTCTAGGAGACCCGCTTGTCAGACCTGGTGTGGACCCGTCTCGGGAAAACCACGGGCTAGAAGGCTTGGCATTTTAGGTGATCTAAGTGATTTAAATGATCTGAACCAAATCACATAGATCACATAGATCCATGGCATACTTATTAAAAGGCAGTTGGGGATATATATGAACCAGTCTCCTATATAGATAGCACCTACTTGGTTTCGCTCCTTAGCTATCAATTTAAGCTTTTAATTGGAGGTAATTATACCGTTCTTTAATTAAGGGAAAAGTCTTTAAATCTTTTTAACGAACAAAACCCTTAATAAATTATTTCTCGCCTTATTATTACCTGCAAATTAAGACCTTATTTCGGATATTGCTTATATTTCCAGATGGATATATAACAGGTTTGTTACATTTTGATAACTCTTTAATTAATAGCCGACGGATAATTCTAAGCCTAATTAGATATAAGCTTTTTTAAATTTAATAAAAACGATATTATAAAATAACGTTCAAAAAATAAATAATATATCCGATTCCCGTTATAAGCCGATAAAGGATTAATAATCAAATTAAATAATCTACCTTTTATCGAAAAAGTTCTTTAATTAATTAATAATATTATACCTTTTATAACTCGTAATAAAAAAAAACCTTCTTCTTCCTAAACCCAGCAACCAACCCCGGCTCCAAAGGACATTATTAAGATCCAGGAAGATTCGAAAAAGGAAAAAGAACTAATAATCCAAAAACCTTAAGGCCTAAAGGGAAAGGAAAGAAAGCTTTCCCTTAAAAAAAATGGAAATCTTGTTACGTAAAATCCAAACCTTAAAAAGAGACAGAAAAAAAAAACTCCAACTTTCCAAAAAAGGTATGGCTTGACCTACCCAAGGAATAAAAAAAAGAACCTTAACACCCCCATTATTTGTCAGCTAGCTGGGGGGTGCGTAGCGCACCCCATATACGGAAAGGTCACCTACTGATCGGCTCATACGTGTTCCGGAGCTAAGTTACTTAAAGTTGTATAAGTGCAACAGCACCTGCAACTAACCTAATATAACAACACAACTGATATCCCCTATATCTAACAATTAAAAGTCTTATTCGCTTAATTCGAGAAAATCATTAATTAATTAACTGTTGCTAAGACGATATAGGCTATATATCAGTAGCAATTATCTATATATACCTCAATTATAACAATAACTACTTTATCGTCGTCGAACATCCTGTATACGGGCCTAAAAAACTGGGACCATTTTAAGGATAAGTTCAAAACTAGGGCGAAAGGATACGATCTGTGGGAATATATCGACCTTAATCAGGATTATCCGTAACCCGTTAAACCTAAAAAGCCCGACGTCGCGAATTATCCGAAAAAACGAAATCGAGTCCAAACGCATAACGCGACCCTAACCACTATATCGACCATACAAAAGGAAACCGATCCGATAAGGACTCCAACCTCCATATACGAGATAACGACCGAAGGGCGACAATTATATAATTAGGAATGGTTTATTTATACTTATAAAAACCGGGAATATAAAACTTTCCGAAAAAATTATAACGACCTTATAAAATAGGTTCTAAATATAATATCCCCATCGATTAAGCAGATCTGTTTAAACGTAAACGATAATCTAAAAAAGTGGTATGCAAAATTAAAAAAATCCGAAAAGGTGTATGGCAATTAGCTACTTATAAATATTAAACGCGAATACGAAAAACGATTAAAGCAGGTTGCGAAATTAGTTAAAAAATTTAACGAATGGATAACAAAATGGCAGGAAATTATGGCCCAAGGGCAGCGCTACGGCGTCCCCGAAATATTAATGCCGGTAATCTGGGCGAATTAATTATGTATAATAATAATACCTATTAACGTACCACACAAACTCGCGGCGCACACAAGCTCGCGGCGCGTTTTTATCAACATTTTTACCATTCAACTTTATTTGTTAATTACTTAACATTAATAATATGGAACGTTTTACGAAAGATATTAAAATGAACTTAGCCGTTTATGTTAAAAAGCAAAACCCAAAACTTAATTATAAAAAGCTTAGTTTTATATACGGTATTACCGAAACGACCTTAAGAGCCCGATATTCCGGTAAACGCGCCCGAACCGACATTATTCCTAATTTGCGAAAACTGATCCCGACCGAAAAGAAATCCATTATCGAAAGGGTTTTTAACTTAAATGTATAAGCGTTTCCTGTCCGGCTTTAGTACGTTGAAGATATGGCGAATTTGTTGCTTGCTTAACGCGCCGCGGAACGCGTTAAAGTTAACTGGGCGTCGAACTCTGTTCGACGGCAAAAAAAACTTAAGACGCGTTTAAATCGAAAAATCGATTATCAAAGAGTATTATGCGAAAATCTAAAGGTATTTCGCAAATGGTTCGAATTTGTTCGGGTTATAATCGCAAAATACGGTATCGTAGAAAAGGATATTTATAATTTCGACGAAACGGGTTTTTTAATAAGGTTTTTTATGGCATCCGGTATGGTAATTATAAATGCTGAAAAACGTAAAAGACTTAAACAGGCGTAATAAGGTAACCGGGAATAGGTAATAATTATATAGGTTATTAATTTGCAAGGTTGGGTTATATCTTTATTTATTATTTTGGTTGGGAAAAATTACCTTAATTTTTGGTATCGAAAATACCCATTATTATTCGACTAGAGGTTTAGTATAAGCCATAATAATTAGATAACGAACGAATTAAGTTTAAAATGGATTTAATATTTTGACAAATATACGCGAACGCGTACGAAAGGATCGAAACGTTTTTTTATCCTCGACGGTTACGAAAGCTATTATTTGATCGAATTCGAAAAATATTACGCGAATAACGGCATTATTACGCTTTGCATACCTGCTTATTTTTTTATTAGCTTTAACTTTTCGACTTATCCTGCTTTTCTGTTTTAAAGCGCGCTTATTCGTTATATATCGAAAATTTGATACGACGTTACCATACCTATATTACGAAAGAAGATTTCCTTTTCGGTTTTTACGACGCGTTTAAAGTTGCCATAACGTCCGATAATATCAAATCCGGCTTTCAAAAAGCTGGACTTGTTTTATTCGATTTTAATAACGTTTTATCCAACTTGGAAATTCCTTTAATTGTATTTATACCGACCGTTTTCCCGTTTACTTCTGCTGGTTTTATTTCCCCGCCCGCGAAAACCTTTAGAAATATTCGTAAAGTAACAAGATAAGGGCGTTATTTATAAAGAAAAATTAGAAATTATTAAGGTAACTTATTAACAAGAATAATTAAATCGGTTGGTTTTATAACAAAAGGTTATATATTACTTTTGCATAAAGCCGCGTTTTTTCGGGAAAAAAACGTTTAATTACGCAAAACGAACTATATTTTAAGCAAACGTTAAAGGATTAAAAATAAACGTTTTTAAGAAGGGGGAATATTTATTATATAAGAAGGATAAGCTTTTTTGGCCGAAAAGGAAAGGGGTGGTGAAAAAATATAGCCAATAGCGGCTGAAGGTAATCGTCGTAAAAGGGTTAAAACGAAGGAACGGAAATATGGCATTTGCGATAAGCCCGGATATAATGCGCGTATTTGTGAAAAGGTTATAGATACGTTTAACGAAAAAAAATCCGATTAATTTGAATTGATTTAATGTGTTGTGGTTAATTAATTTGGGTTTATTGTTACGAGATTCCAAAAAACGCGCCGCGAGCTTGTGTGCGCCGCGAGCTTGTGTGGTACGTTATACCTAGCTGGTTAAATTTATTTATGATTATAAAAAAAGATAATATTAATCGAAAAACGATTAGTTATTAAAAGGTAACTGCTAGCCTTTTGGATTATTAGGTTATAACTAATCCACTATTTATATTAAGAAATATTAAAGTAACGTTTTTAACCCTTTACGGGACCCCCGCGGACTAGTTTAATTAAGATTATCCTGATTAGGAAGAAACCAAGTTATTTAACCCTTAGCCGCGAGATAAGGCCCCTGGATAAAAACCGAAGTAAGGTAATCGGGGAAGTTCTTATGCGAACCGAAACATTAAACGAAAACGTTACGAATTAAACGATTAAAATATTCGCTATAAAGCTTATCTAAACCTTAATTATAAGTTACCTTAATGCTTTTATGCATTCCTTAACAAAGTTTTAATAAAGTTTAAGCCCGGAAAAATAATATTAAGGATAATCCGAAATTATATTGCTTTTAATTAATCTTTAAAGGAAAAAGTTAATGATTTATTAAAAACTATAAAAAAGTTAATTATAGAAACGGATTAACTCTTAAAGGAAAACGAGTTTTAGCGTATTTCCTGATTATTAATTAACGTAACGTTATAAACGTTTCGTTTTATCCCTTAAAGAATTTATCCATTTTAAATTTAAGGTTTACGATATATATCTTTAACCTTATTAACAGGTTCCTAAATTATAGATTAACCATATAAGGTAACGGAATATACGTAAGCAATAATTTCGTCCCGATTAAAAGGTACGGAAAGGTTAATATGTTACTTTAAAATCCTAATAATACGAAAGCGTTACGGCTATACGACGTAGCTTATTACGAAAAATTCGCATATAACCTAATATCACTTTAATAATTCCGAAAAAAAAGTTATTAATAAGATAATTAAAGGATTAATAATTACATTCGAAATAAGTACGATTAAGTTATTATTACGTTAATAAACAAATTTAATTAATTCGTTATTAAAAATATTAACGTAATAATATTTTATATAACCTTCATTACTTATAAACGAAATATTAATTTATAAATAAAAAAACCGTTACGTATAAGTAACGGCATTATATGGCACCTGCAATTAAGCCATCCAGGCCCCGAAATAATCGCCTAGTTATATTCTTATACTAACAAAATCCGATTAAAAAGTTTTACAATAGTCGAATATTAAGCATACGGCAAAACAAAAGCGAAAAGATAAATACGTTATAAACCTTAAAAAGGAGTATCCCGATTAGGATAAAAAATTGCCATCGATTTTACTAACTTCGAAAAAAACCTTAAAAAATATAAATACGTTATATTTATTACCGATAAATACTTAGGTTTTATTTAGGATACTTACCTAAAAAACCGGGAATAAAATATATTAATCATAACATTTTAACATTTTTTAAGAATCCTGAAAAACCAAGATAAGGTTTTCATACAAATAATCGAATGTAATAACGAAATCTTAAAAAATTACTAACTTCGGGATATGCTTTAATCGCTTCCTTTTAATATTAAATTTAAACCTTTAATATCATATACTTAGGTTTAAAACGGAAATATAAAACGTTTAAAGAGTATAATAATAAAAAAAGCAACTACGATACGAAATAACGTTAAGTTACTTACGTTCCTAATCGTGTATATTTTTAAAGCGGCAATATATTTATATAAGCGTATCCTTAAATACGTTTTCTTTTAGCAAACCTTATATAAGGTTTATTATATTTACCTAGCGTATAAAAACGGCGTTATAATACTTAATCGGAAGTTTTAATAGGCTTACCTTTAAGCTTATAACTATATAACCTACGTTATAACAATTATCGCCATAAAGAAAGAATAAAAACTTTAAAAGTTAAATTTTAAAGCATAAATAAGCTTTTTCGTCGGTTACTAATTAATAAATATTTACGAAATTTGGAACTTATTAACGAATAAAGTTATTACTATCCGAAAAGTTTAATTTAATAAAAAGGTTACCTTTTTTAGTAATATTAAAAACCTTAAGGATAACCTGCTTTACGTTACCGAAAACGAATTATAAAGCTTATTCTGACAGGTTATTATACTTAATTAAGTTGATAGCTATTTAATATATATACAAAAAAAAGATAAAAATCTAAGCGAAATAATTCAGTTACCGGCTAGCCAAAAGGGCTAATTCCAAAGTAGTATTGGCGTAATTAACGTACGGGATAAGGAAAAATAAGCTTATTCGCAAAAAACTGATTACCTTTATACGACCGTTATGTTCGAATTATTTTCGTCCCTTAAACTATTACTACTACCAGTATCTGCCTTAATAACTATTACGATTATTACGCCGACGGAAAAAATAAAGGTAACCTTAAATTCTTATTACGTTATTTAACCTAAAATAACGGTAAAAAACGAAGGTACCTTATAAGTTAAAAACGTAAACTTTTCGTACGTTCCGTATCGAAAAAATGGTTATCGGTACGATCATAAAGTATAAAAGGCCGCATTTAATATAATACGTTTAACTTATTTTATTAATATAATCGATAATCGGCTAATAAGTTGCAGAAGTTTAAGGAAAATAAAGACCCGAAATACGCGTTACTTTAATCGGAAAAACTTTAATATATTAAAAACAAAAACGTTATTTAAGTCGTAAGGCCGGGTATATAGGCGAGATTTACTGCTACCGTCGCGAAGCCATAAAAAGCTAAATACATACCCGTTAGGAAAGATATTCCGTAACACCGAATTAGCTTACTTGCAAAATCATAAAAAGATAAAATCCTGAAAGGCTATTAATTAGTCCTTAATTAAACGGAAATAAGTCCTAAAATGCATATAGGTATACGTTTATAAATTCGATAAACATAACTAACTTTAAAAATATAAAGCCCGTTTTATCGTACGAAGTAATTAATAATTTAAAAACATTTATAAAAATATATACGTATTTATATTAACTAAAAAATCGTTTCGAACTTTAATTATTATTACGGCTAAATTTAACCTAAAACTTAAATAATATAATGTTATAAACGCCTTTATTAACGTAAACCTATTTTACGAAATATATATAAAAACGCCTTTAAAATATTTATAACGTAATAAAACATTTTTAATTAAAAAGGTATTATACGGATTAAAAAAAATTATTTTATTTTAATAAAAAGATTTTACTAATATATTTAAAAATTTAGGATTTAACCTTATTCCTTACGAATTATGTTATTTTCTTTATTAAGGAATATTTTTATTTTTTTACGTCGACGATATAATCGTTACGTATAACAAAAAATATCAAAACCTTATCGATTAATTAATTTAATAAATATAAAAACGATATACCTTTATAAGTAATAAAAACTTATAAAACTTTTTCGGGATCGAAATAATTAAAAACAAACTTAATAAAAAAAATTAAATTATCTTAATTTAACTTTATAAATAAATTAATTAACTTAATTTAAAAAAGAAACCTAAATAATTTCTTAAAAATATTAATAATTAATATTAAATTATTACTAAATTTTAATTTGGTTTATTTAAGTTTAATTAATAAATACCAAAAAAAGATCGATTTTATTTTATACGTTATAATTAATACGTAACTTAATATATTTTTTATAATATTCCGATTTATTCGTTATAATATAAACCTTAATAACGTATATTATAAAATAATTAATTACGTTATATTATATCTAATCGGTATTAAAACGTTAACGTTATAATTCGGTAACGAAAATTTAATAAATATTTAAAATAATGCTTTTTTCGTAAATAATTCGATTAACCGAAAAAACTTTTTAATTTACGTTATAAAGTTATTCGGGAAAATAATAAAATAACGGACGAATAAATAAAATATAATAATTATTTTTATAACCGAAACGGAATTATTATCCCTTATGTAAATTATAAAAAAAACTTTATTTATTTTTCGACTAATTAAGGAATTAAAAGTTAGCTTAAATATAAAACCGTTAAATATATAATACGATAATTAATAAACGATATAATTAATTAATTCCAATATTATTTCTTTATAAACAAAATTACGGTACGTAAATATATATAACCATTAGCTGTAAAAGGTAGTAAAAAGGGACCTAATTAAAGTGGATTATACGCCTACGGGTGATATGCTAGTTAATTAATTAACTAAAGCCCTGTTACGAGAAACCTTTAGGTATTTTAAAAAGTAGCTAGGATTAATGGATATTACCGAAGCCCTGGATCAGCGGAGGAAAGCTTTAAGGGTTATTTTAAACGAGGAATTAGCTGATTAAAAGGATTTAATCGCCGGAGGAGAGGTGGAATGGACAGCTATGGCTTTAGGGAGTGATGAAGTGCGGTAATTAACGCCGTAAATACTTTAAGGCGTTGAGAGGGTGTGTCAGCTAGCTGGGGGGTGCGTAGCGCACCTCATATACGGAAAGGTCACCTACTGATCGGCTCATACGTGTTCCGGAGCTAAGCTACTTAAAGTTGTATGAGTGCAACAGCACCTGCAACTGACCTAATACAACAACACAACTGATGTCCCCTATATCTGACAATTAAGAGTCTCAGACACGCTCCACTAAGTGGAGTTCTACCGTCGCAGCTAATTAGCGCGCATGCAAATGCGGCCCTGCACCTGACCACTTACCTAAAAGCTTCAAGTTCGATCCTAACATAGGAGAACTGGCCATGGATAATGCGTTAAATGCAGCCATATATGTGTTACGAGAACAGTGTTCTCGTCCCAAGGTCTTACCTTTAAGGCCTAGCGCGGGAGTGCGCTACGGCTAAAGGTCGGCCAAGGGGCTTGGCCCTTAAGTGATCTAGGTGATCTAGGTGATCTGGGACTAGATTACATAGATCACATAAATCCACGACACACTCACTTTAAGGAATGAGGATATATATAACCCGGTCTCCCATATAAATAGCACCTACTTAGTTTCGCTTTTTAGCTATTAATCTAAGCTTTTAATTAAAGGTAATTATATCGTTCTTTAATTAAAAGAAAAGTTTTTAAATTTTTTTAACGAATAAACTTTTAATAAATTATTTTTCGCCTTATTATTACCTGCAAATCAAGACCTTATTTCGGATATTATTTATATTTTTAAGTAGATATATAACAGGTTCGTTACATTTTAATAGCTCCTTAATTAATAGCCGACGGATAATTTTAAGCCTAGTTAGGTATAAGCTTTTTTAAACTTAGTAAAGACGATATTACAAAACGACATTTAAAAGATAAATAGTATACCCGATTCCTGTTACGAATTAATAAAAAATCAATAACCAAATTAAATAATTTACCTTTTATCGAAAAAGTTTTTTAATTAATAGATAACATTATACCTCCTATAACTTAAGGTAAAAAAGAACCTTCTTTTTTTTAAACCCAGCAGCTAACCTTAACTTTAAAGGATATTATTAAGGTCTAGGGAGATTCGAAAAAGGAGGAAAAGCTAGTGGCCCAGGAACCCCAAGGCCCGAAAGGAAAAGAAAGAAAGTTCTTTCCTGAAAAGAAAATGGAGATTTTGTTGCGCAAAATCCAAGCCCTGGAAAAAGATAAAAAAGAAAAACCCCAACTTCCCAGAAAAAGTATGGCTTAACCTACCCGAGGAATAAAAGAAAAAACCCCAGCACCCCCACTATTCGGCCCTAATCGGTACCGCGAAATTATTATCCTACCCCCTAGTTACCATGGAATGCCGGAAATCAAGGGTTATAAACCAATTACCCCAAAGCTTTATAACGGAACTATAAATATGGAAAAATTTTTCGTCCAAGCTAGAACTTACCTTAAGTTCTACCAGAACTCCTTAATAAAGGATTATTAAAAGGTAATGGCCATTTCCTAGCTATTTATTAGACGAATTCTTTTATGGTTTAAGCTTATTATAAAGAATTACTTGGAGAACTACCTTAAAAAATCCTTAAATATTACCAATTATATTTTTAGTAATTACCGATATTTCGAAAACCGAATGCAAACTATGTTTAAAAACCCAGATAAAAAACAGTACGCGGTAAAATAATTACACTTCCTTTACCAAACCAAGTTAATCGCAAAATATACGATAGAATTTAACCGCTTGGCTATAATTTCTAATTTACCAGAAAGCGCGTTATTTTACCTCTTTTATGACGGCTTAAAACCGCAAGTTAAGGACGAAATATATATAATACCCAAAACAAAATCCTTTAAAAAGTATATCGATAAAGTAATTATCGCTAATCGACGCACCTTTAACCGGTACCTCGAAAAAAAAAGAACTAACAAACGAAATAACGATAAAAGCTTTAATAGCCGAATTAAAAAGAATAAGGGCAAGCCTTAAAAAAAAGTAAGCATTACTTTAAAGGAACCCTAAAAAAACAAATCTAATATAAAGTATTTTAACTATGATAAAAAGGGATATTTTAAAAGCAAATATCACTTTCCCGTAAAAAGGAACTCCAAAAAGGGAGGAATTTCTTAACCCTAGAAAAAAGCCAAAGCGGTTAAACAAAAAACTAACAATAAGGTAAAAAAGAAAAAGAATAAAGTTAGTTCGATTTCCCTTTAGCCAGAATTTACTATTACTATCATTACTTAGATCCAGAACGATATCCTAAAATACGAAAATTACCTTATTTGTCAGGACTTTAAAATTAAAGCCTGCAAGTATTACCCCGGATAAATAACCTCCAAGATAGCCATAAAGCTAAGATACTTCTGCCACCTTAATATATCTTAATATAAAATGCACGATAAAAACGGACAGTTCCGACCCGACGCCAGCAACTATAAACAATTATCCCCGGAGCTCTGCAAGCTCCCTAAATATACGGTACATACTAAACCACGAAAAAGCCAGCATAAATTGCTGCATTTTACCGCTTGTTACGTCGACGACTGTTTCGTATATTTTAAAGCCAAAAAAGATAACAATTTTTAGCCTGGATAAAACAAAAAGATACCTACAGAACCAGATAACAAGTACAGATGCATAAAAACTCCCCGATGGCCAGAATACCCTAGGTTTTGTTACTTATATCCCGAATTAAAATAAAGCCAAAAGGCCATATCGTAAGGATGTTTATGTTATTCCCCGATATTTTATATTTAATACGAACTCCTAAATATGGGAATACCTTTTTCAAAAGTTTATACTTTTAACCCGATAGCTCGAAAAATGCAAAATTAAGGATTAAGTTCGAAAAAAACAATTATTTCCGAATATAAATATAGTAAGAAAACATAATTTAAATGCAAAAACGATTAATATACCAAATACGCTATTCGAAAGGCACGCGAATAAAGACTTTTTTAAATTGGACACTATTATAAATTAAAAAACGCCAAAGTTTTTCGAAAATAAAATATCGAAAAGCCCTAATTTACAAAACCTTATACAAGGCGGCAAAAGGATTACGCAATTAAATCGAAATTCCACTTTAATACAAAAACAGTATATTTAAAGCCATAATTAATTTAAAAGCTAAAGGCAATTTTATTTTTCCCGTAACGGCAAAAAGATATTAAATTCCTTAAAAATATAAGTTAAAATCCTATAAGTTATATATAATAAATAAAAGCTTATCCAAATATAAAAACGGACGAATTTTGCGAAAAACTAAAAAACTTTCCGTTTTAATTTAAAAATATTAAAAATAAATTTCGTTAAATATTGCCGATATTTCCGGATACGACATTATTTTAGGTATGCCATAGCTTAAAATAAGCAATTTACATATTAACTAAAAACATTAAACACTTTCTTAAAAAAATAACAAAAAATTACCTAAAAAGGATAAGCAGGAAATCTGCTATATTATTAAAAAGGTACAAATGCCAGATCAAGCCGAAACAATACCACCCGAATATCGAAAATTTAAAAAATTATTTAAAGATAAAGAAAACTATAAATTACTATTATATGGTTAATAAAATTATCGGATACTTATTAAGAAAGGATATTATCCTAAATTTTACAAGATTTACTACATAAACCTTAAAAAGTTAAAAACCTTATGGAAAACCATTTAACTTAACCTAAAAAAAAATACATTTAACCTTTTAACTTTCTTATTAAATACCCCGTCCTTATAATACCAAAAACCAAAGATAAAAAGCAAAAAATTAATAAAAACGGAAACTTAATTTTTAGAAAAGTTATCGACTATAAATAACTAAACGATATCACGATTAAAAATAAATACCCCCTAACCTTTATAAACATACTAAAAAAAAACGCTAATAAAGTTAAATAATTTACTGCATTTAATCTTTAAAACGGTTATTACCGCATCAAAATGGCCTAAGGAAAAAAATGGAAAATAATATTTAAAACGATACATGGACTTTATAAATACCGAATAATGCCTATAAGATTTACTAATGCTCCCGCCAGTTTTTAACGCCTAATTATAACCATTTTACGAAAATTCCTGGATAAGTTCGTATTCGTTTATTTCGACGATATTCTCATTTACTCCGAGATTTTAAAAGAGCATAAACAGCATATAACTTAAATATTCTAAATTTTAAATAAGGCGAACATCCGAATTAACCTAGTTAAAAGCGTATAGCATATATAGAAACTAGACTTTCTGGGATATATACTTACCTTTGGCCAAATTCAGATTTAACGCTTTAAAATAAAAGTAATTAAAAATTGGCTTATCCCTAACAAGGCGACCGTTACCGACATCCGATAAATCTTAAGATTTACGGAATACGTACGAAGTTTAATTAAGGGATACGGAAACATAATTAAATTATTAACAAAATTTATTACCAAAAAATATATTAATAAGGAATTTAAGCTTCTAAAAAATGTAAAAAAGGTATTCCAGATTTTAAAGGACGTAATTATTAATAGATTTATAATAAGATTACTTAACGTAAATAAAAAAAAGCGCCTAAAAATAAACGCTTCGGATTACGTACTAAATACCGTTTTAAAATAATTAAAGGATAACGATAAATAATACCTAGTAACTTATTATACGAAAACATTCCGAAATACAAAACTTAAATACCCGATTTATAACAAAAAACTGCTAGCAATTATTAACGTTTTTAAGGAATAAGAATCTTTCCTTAATAAAACCAAAAAACCCTTTAATATTTATTCCGATCATAAAAACTTTATTCGATTTATAAAAGCTTAGGAATTAAATAAACGATACAAGATTTAAATAATTTTCCTATCAAGATTTAACTTTAAAATATATCATATTAAAGGAAAGGAAAATATTTAGGCGGATATTCTTAATCGCAAAGGCGACTATGATCCGAAGGTTTCCAAACGAAGTATATAGATGTTATAATATAACAAGGATAGCATTATACGGTTATGCGAAATCCTGAAAAAACCAACCCTAAAACTTTTGACAAAATTTCGAAGTTTTTATAACATAAATAAAAAAAAATAATTTAATAGCTAAAAGGATAACCAAAAAGCCAGCTATTATATTACGGTAAAATTTATGTTCCCAGGAATTAACAGGAACAATTTGTAAAGGAATTTTACGAAAACTTATTATATGGATATTAAGGAATCTTTAAGATTACCTGACGACTACAAAAAAAATACGACTTCCCAGAATTACGCCAAGTAATTAAGAAGATTATTAAGAATTGCAATGTTTGTAATAAGGTTAAAGCAGCACGTTATAAGCCTTACGGGTTGCTATAACCGACCGACATTCCTGATAAGGTATGGAATATTATAACTTGGGATTTTATTACCAACCTTTCTTTATTTAAAGACCTAATTACCGGAATCGAATACGACAGAATCTAGGTGATCGTTAATAAACTTACCAAATATGGGTACTTCCTACCTTTTAAAGGAACCGTAACGGCAGAATAATTGGCCTATGCATTTATCCGACATTACCTTAATAAATACGGAATACCAGAAAAGATTATTTTTAATCGAGATAAGTTTTTTACATCCAAGTTTAGTACCAGCTTTTTTAAATAAATAAGCGTTAAGCTTAAATTTTTAATAGCTTATTACCCCTAAACAGACGGTTAAACGGAATAACTAAACCAGATCTTGGAATAATATTTTCGAAGTTATGTTAACTACCAGCAAAATAACTGGGTAAAACTGTTACTATTGGCATAAGTGGCTTACAATACGTTTATTAACGAAGATATAGGTATATCCCCCCATATAGCTATATACGAATACGAGGTAATAACCTAACGACCAGAACAATCGACGCATAAGGCTTCTGTAATTATCATTATGGCTCCCCGAACAGAAATAATGGTAACGGAAATTAAGATAATATAAACCCGATTATAAACCGAATTACGTTTTCTTTAGCAAAAAATAACCCAGTATTATAACAAAAAAAAAATTAAGGAATTAATTTTAACGAAAGGAAATAAGGTTTATTTATTACGTTAAAGATAAAACGTAACGTCGAACATTTTATAAATTAAGATTAAAAGGTTTAACGATAAGTTTGATTTCAAAAAACTTGGCCCGTTTAAGGTTAATAAGGTTATTTCTAAAACTAATTACCGATTATTATTACTTAAGATAATAAAAATACACCCTGTTTCTTATATTTCCTTACTTAAACTAGTACCTAAAAACGTCCCGCTGGAGATAAGTCTAAAAATCGAAAAAGATGATAATAAGTACGAAGTCGAAAGAATATTGGACTCCAGAATAATCAAAAACAAAATCCAGTACCTAGTTAAATAAAAAGGATATTTATACGAAGAAAACACTTAGGAACTATTTAACTACCTAACGAATGCGATGGACCTGGTTAGGACGTTTTACCGGCGGAATCCTGACCGACCGTCTCCAGCGCAGCCAAAGTCGCAGGCGATAAAGGTCCCCTATTTAAATCCAACCTTACGGCGTTTTAATCGAAGGAAATAAACGCCTTTGCTATGGCATCTATTTCGGAAACAAGCTATACCTGCTTTATTTCCACTTATCGCCTTTTTTCTTTTATTCTTTCCTGTTTTTCCAATTAATCCAACTTTAAACCTTCCTTTAACATTTTTAATACCCGTTTCTTAAGGAGATTTTGTTAAAGACGTAAGCGTTTTAATCTTCCAATAAACTTCTTCGATTTTTTATTTTGGCGACGCCTTAATTCGTCCAGTTCCTTTTCCGCTGCTTCTTGGTACGCCAAGAAACTGTCCTTAACCTTCCGCTGTTCTTT
This sequence comes from Monosporascus ibericus, assembly GCA_004154915.1. Classification (NCBI taxonomy): domain Eukaryota; kingdom Fungi; phylum Ascomycota; class Sordariomycetes; order Xylariales; genus Monosporascus; species Monosporascus ibericus. The sequence continues at coordinate 8,107 of QJNU01000725.1, read as the reverse complement.
TTAAAGACGCTCTTATGTTTCGTTTATCTTTCTTAAGGAATTTATGGTTAAAACGTCGTAAGAAAAACGTTGGCGACGAATACAATTATTGCAACTTGGATACTCCAAGGCGTAAAAACATTCGGTTTTGCCAAGTCGAACATAATAAGAATACGGAAAAGCCCTAATACCAAATTTTTTAATTAAGTTAGCACGATTATCCCGAGAATCGCGCTAGTTTAAACGAGGCTTTTTTTTCTATTTCTCAATACGGCCTAACATGATAAAGGTTAACCAAGTCCAGAAGTGGGTTCAGAAAAAGGAGACGACTTACTGTTTTTATCTTTGGGACAAAGATCCTTGGAAAGGGGAAATAGTATTACGAAAACAGTATTCTCAAGGTCTTACCTTTAAGGCCTAACGCGGGAGTGCGTTACGGCTAAAGGTCGGCCAAAGGGCTTGGCCCTTAAGTGATCTAGGTGATTTAGGTGATCTGGGATTAGATTACATAGATCATATAAATCCACGATATACTTACTTTAAGGAATGAGGATATATATAACCCGGTTTCCCATATAGATAGCACCTACTTAGTTTTGCTCTTTAGCTATTAATTTAAGCTCTTAATTAAAGGCAACTGCACCGTTCTTTAATTGAGGGAAGAGTTTTTAAATCTTTTTAACGAACAAACCCCTAGTAAATTATTCCTCGCCTTATTGTTACCTGCAAATCAAGACCCCATTTCGGATACTGCTCATACTTCCAGGTGGATGTATGACAGGTTCGTTACACTTACCTTAAGTTTTACTAAAATTCCTTAACGAAAAACTATCAAAAAATAATGGCTATTTCCTAATTACTTACTAAACAAATTCTTTTATGATTCGAGCCTATCATAAAGGATTATTTAAAGAACTACCTTAAAAAATCCTTAAATATTACCAATTATATTTTTAACAACTACCGATACTTTAAAAACCGAATACGAACTATATTTGGAAATTTAAATAAAGAATAATACGTAATAAAATAATTATACCTTCTTTACCAAACTAAGTTAATTGCAAAATATACGATAAAATTTAACCGCTTAACCGCAATTTCCAATTTACCTAAAAACGCGTTATTTTATCCTTTTTACGATAATTTAAAACCTTAAATTAAGGATAAAATATATATAATACCTAAAATAAGATCCTTTAAAGAATATACCGATAAAATAATTATCGCTAATCGACGTACCTTTAATTAATACCTTAAAAAAACCAATAAACAAAATAACAACAAAACCTTTAACAGCCAAACCCAAAAGAATAAAAGCAAGTTTTAAAAAAAAGCAAGCATTACTTCGAAAAAACCTCGGAAAAACAAGTCCAACATAAAATGTTTTAACTATAGCAAAAAGAAATATTTCAAAAGCGAATATTGCTCCCCCGCAAAAAGGAACTTCAAAAAGGAAGGAATTCCTTAACCTTAAAAAAAAGCCAAAGCGGTTAAACAAGAAACCGATAATAACGCAAAAAAAAAATAAAAAAAAAAATCAATTCGACTTCCTTTTAGCCAGAATTCACTATTACCACCATCATTTAAATTTAAAACGATATTCCAAAATACGAAAATTACCCCCTTTACTAGGACTTTAAAATTAAAGCCTGCAAATATCACCCCAGATAAACGACTTTTAGGATAACTATAAAGCTAAGATATTTTTACCATCTCAATATATCTTAATATAAAATATACGATAAAAATGGTCAGTTCTAACCCGACGTTAATAACCACGGATAATTATCCCCGGAACTTTGCGAACTCCCTAAATATACGGTACATACCAGATTACGAAAAAGCCAGCATAAGTCGTTATACTTTACCGCTTGTTATATCGACGATTATCTCATTTATTTTAAAGCTAAAGAAAATAGCAACTTTTAAGCTAAATAAAACGAAGAAATACTTACCGAACCAGATAATAAATACAAATACATAAAAACTCCCCGATAGCCAAAATATCCTAAGTTTTGTTACCTACATCCCGAATTAAAATAAAGCCAAAAAACCATATCGTAAGGATATTTATATTATTCTCCGATACTTTGTATTTAATACGAACTCCTAAATATAGAAATACCTTTTTCGGAAATTTACACTTTTAACCCGATAACTCAAAAATATAAAATTAAGAATCGAACCCGAAAAAAACAATCACTTTTAAATATAAATATGACAAGAAAACATGGTTTAAATGCAAAAAGGGTTAATACATTAAATACGTTATTCGAAAAACGCGCAAATGGAGATTTTCTTAAGCTAAATATTATCATAAATCAAAAAACGCCAAAAGCTTTTAAAAATAAGGTATCGAAAAACCCTAACCTATAAAACCTTATGTAAAGTAACAAAAGAACTACGTAACCAAATCGAAATTCTATTTTAATATAAAAACAGCATATTTAAAACTATAATCGACTTAAAGGCCGAAAGCAACTTTATCTCTCCCATAACGGTAAAAAAACATCAGATTTCTTAAAGATACAAACTGAAATTTTATAAATTACGCATAATAAACGGAAGCCTATCCAAATACGAAAACGGACAAGTTTTACGAAAAACGGAAAAACTCCCCGTTTAGATTTAAAAATACCAGGAACGAATTTTATTAGATGTTGCCGACATTTCCGGACATAATATCATCCTAAAAATGCTATAACTCAGGATTAATAATTCACATATTAACTGGAAATATTAAACACTTTCCTAAAAAATAATAAGAAACTACCTAAAGAAAACGAATAAAAAATCTGCTATATTATCAAAAAAATATAAATGCCGGACCAAACTGGAATAATACCACTTAAATATCAAGGATTCAAAAAATTATTTAAGGATAAAGAAAATTACGAATTACCACCACATAATTAATAAAATTACCGAATACCCATTAAAGAAAAATATTATCCCAAACTTCACAAAATTTACTACATAAACCTTAAAAAATTAAAAGCCTTATAGACAACTATTTAACTCGATTTAAAAAAAAATACATTCGATTTTCTGATTCTCCTGCTAAATACCCCGTCCTTATAATACCAAAAACTAAAAACAAAAAACAAAAGATTAACGAAAACGAAAACCTAATCTTTTAAAAAATTATTAACTATAAACAGCTTAACAACATTACGATTAAAAATGGATACCTTTTAACTCTTATAAATACTCTAAAAGAAAATACTAGCAAAGTTAAATAATTTATTATACTTAACCTGCGAAACGGTTATTACCGTATCAAAATGGCTAAAAAAACGGCATTTAAAACGATATATGGACTTTATAAGTATCGAATAATACCTATAAAACTTATTAATACTTCCGCCAATTTCTAACGCCTAATTATAACCACTTTACGGAAATATTTGGATAAATTCGTATTTGTTTACCTCGACGACATTCTTATTTATTCCGAAACTTTAAAGGAATACAAATAACACGTAGCTTAAATACTTAGGACCCTAAATAGGGTAAATATCCGAATTAACCCAGCCAAAAGCGTATGGTATATATAAAAATTAAACTTTTTAGGACATATATTTACCCCCGGCTAAATTTAGATTTAACGCTTTAAAATAAAAGTAATTAAAAACTGGCTTATCCCTAACAAAACAACCGTTACTAACATCCGGCAAATCTTAGGATTCACGAGTTACGTACGAAACCTAATCAAAGGATACGGAAACATAATCAGACCATTAACGAAACTTATTACCAAAAAATACGTTAATAAAGAGTTTAAACTTCTAAAAAATGCAAAAAAGGCATTCCAGATTTTAAAAAACGTAATTATTAATAAATCTATAATAAAACTACCTAATGCAAATAAAAAAAAGCGCCTAAAGATAAACGTTTCGGATTACGTATTAAATACCGTTTTAAAATAATTAAAAAATAACGATAAATAATACTTAATAGCTTATTATTCGAAGGCATTCCGAAATATAGAACTTAAATACCCGATTTACGATAAAAAACTACTAATAATCATTAACGTTCTTAAAAAATAAAAACCTTTCCTAAACGAAACTAAAAAACCTTTTAATATTTACTCCAATCATAAAAATTTTATCCGGTTTATAAAAGCATAAAAACTAAATAAACGATACGAAATTTGGATAATTTTCTTATTAAGATTTAACTTTAAAATATATTATATTAAAAAAAAGAAAATATTTAAACGGATATTTTTAATCGCAAAAGCAATTATAATCCCAAGGTACCCAAACGAAGCATACAAATGCTATAATACAACCAGGATAATATTATACAATTATGCAAAATCTTAAAAAAACCAACCCTTAAACTTTTAACACGATTTTAAAGTTTTTACGATATAAATAAATAAATAAAGATTTAATAATTAAAAGAATAGTTAAAAAGCTAGCTATTATATTATGGCAAAATTTATGTTCCTAAAAATTAATAGAAATAATTCGTAAAGAAATTCTACAAAAACTTATTATATAAATATTAAGGAATCTTTAAAATTACCCGACGGCTATTGGAAAGTACGACTTCCCAGAATTATGCCGAATAATTAAAAAAGTTATCAAAAATTATAATATTTATAACAAAGCTAAAGTAACACGTTATAAGCCCTATAAGCTATTATAACCTACCAACATTCCTAATAAAATATGGAATACCATAACTTAAAATTTTATTACCAACCTTCCTTTATTTAAAAATTTAATTACTAAAGTCGAATACGACGGAATTTAGGTAATTGTTAACAAACTTACTAAATATAAGTATTTCCTACCTTTTAAAGGAATTATAACGACAAAGTAATTAATTTATATATTTATCTGATATTACCTTAATAAATACGGAATATTAAAAAAAAAATTTCTAATCAAAATAAGTTCTTTATATTTAAATTTAACATTGATTTTTTTTAAATAAATAAGTGCTATACTTAAGTTTTCGATAATTTATTACCTATAAACAAATGGTTAAACGAAATGATTAAACCAAACTTTAAAATAATACCTCCGAAGTTATATTAATTATTAATAAAACAATTAAGTAAAATTATTATTATTAACATAAGTAATTTATAATACGTTTATTAACGAAAATATGGGCATTTCCCTTTATATAGTTATATATGGATATAAAGTAATAATTTAACGATTAAAATAATTATTATATAAAACTTTTATAATTATTATTATAACTTTCCGAATAAAAATAAAAATAATTAAAATTAAAACGATATAATCTTGCTTACGAACTAAGTTACGTTTTTTCCAGCAAAAAATGGCCTAATATTATAATAAAAAAAGAATTAAGGGACTAATTTTAGCAAAAGGAAATAAGGTTTATTTGTTACGTTAAAAACAGAACGTAACGTCGAATATCTTACAAATTAAAATTTAAAGACTTAATAATAAACTTAATTTTAAAAAACTTAATCTGTTTAAAATTAATAAAATTATTTCCAAAACCAATTACCGATTGTTATTACCTAAAATAATAAAGATATACCTTATTTTCCATATCTCCTTATTTAAACTAGCACCTAAAAACGCCCCGTTAAAAATAAACTTAAAAATCGAAAAAGATAATAATAAATACGAAATCGATAAAATACTAAACTTTAAAATAATCAAAAACAAAATCCAGTACCTAGTTAAATAAAAAGGATACTGAAATGGTGCAGGGTGCAGAGCCGGGTACATGGCTTTGCCGATCAATTAGTCATCACCAGTCATGTATTTCTAGGAGTTCATTTTTCGCTGGGCGCAACCCCAGAAAGAGGAGACAATCATCATCGCTTCATACATGGATTCAACACCACACAACACAGTTTGCGTTGCCTTCATTATCTCTTGAACCGCGGGCTCAATCGTGACACTCCCATAAAATATGCACTGATCAGGACCAAATCACCCCGTCTCAATTCAATACTTATACGAAAAAAATATTTAAAAAATACTTAACCACCTAACGAACGTAATGAATTTGGTTAAAACGTTTTACCGGCAGAATCCTGACCGACCGTCTCCAATACGGCCAAGGTCGTAGGCGACAAAGGTCCCCCATTTAAATTCAACCCTTCGGCGTTTTAGTCGAAGGAAGTAAACGCTTCCGTAATAGCGTTTATCTCGGAAATAAGCTGCGCTTATTCGGCCTTTATACGACGTTACTTTTCTTCCAACTTTTTTTGCTTTTTTAATTAATCTAATTTATAACCCTCTTTTAAAATAATTATAACCTTTTTTTTCAAAACTTTCTGCTAAAGGTACAAACGTTTTATCCGCCCGATAAACTTTCATGTTTTTTTTTCGGCAGCCTCCTGGTATGCAATTAAAATATCCTCCGCCTTTCGTTACTCTTTTTCTAAACGATTATGTATTTCGCCCAGCTTCGTTAGTAAGTTTATAGTTAAAACGTTATAAGCTAAACGCTGGCGACGGGTGCAGCAATTATAACTTGAGATATCAGGAATAAAGAAATAATCGGTTTCGCCAAGACGAGTATAATTGGAATAAGGGAAAGCCCTAACACCAAACTTTTTGATTAAATTAGTTCGAACGTTGCGAAAGTCGCGTTAATTTAAGCGAAGATTTTTTTTATTTTTTTTTATTTTTTTTTTTATTTTTTTTTTTATTTTTTTTAAATTTTTTTTTTAATACGGCCTATTATGGTAAAGTTAGTTAAGACGTCTCCAAACATTTTCTAACAAAATAAAGTGGCAACCTACGGTTCTTATCTTTAAAACAAAAATCCTTAGAAAAAGGGAATAATGTTACAGGAATAAGGTTCCTATTTTTAGGAGACCCGCTTGTTAGACCTGGTATGAACCCGTTTCGGGAAAACCACGGGCTAAAAGGCTTGGCCTTTTAGGTGATCTAAGTGATTTAAATGATCTGAACCAAATCACATAAATTACATAGATTCATGGCATACTTATTAAAAGGCAGTTGGGAATATATATAAACCAGTTTCCCATATAAATAGCACCTATTTAGTTTCGCTCTTTAGCTATTAATTTAAGCTTTTAATTCGAAGCAATTGTACCGTTTTTTAATTAAGGGAAAAATCTTTAAATCTTTTTAACGAACAACACCCTTAGTAAATTATTTCTCGCCTTATTGTTACCTGCAAATCAAGACCCCATTTCGGATACTGCTTATACTTCCAGGTGGATGTATGACAGGTTCGTTACATAAGTCCACTTATTTACAATATAACTAATTAAAATTAATTATTATTTTTAAGTTTTACTGAACGTACGGACATAAGTTTTAGTAACGAAATCGGTACGGGAAAGATTATGGGTCGATGGCTGATTTATTTTAATTTGTCGAAAACTCCGACCTTTGTATTATTCTATCAAAAAAGGTCATTTAGCAAGCCATGCTGAAAGTTTGAGAACTGCACCTGAAAGTTGATGTCCGTGCGTTCAGCAAACTGAAAAAATTGATTAATTTTGATTGGGTGCATCGCCGAAAGAATGGGGATTGACCCACCAGGAAAAATAAAGATACCTGGGGTACAAGCCCCAAAATACATCATCGGAAAAACCTAAGTATCTTCAGCATCAGCAGCTCTTTGTTACGGTTCGGGGCTGCCGTGACAGCTCCGGTGTATATGCAGCTGTAAGCACCAGAATGATTGCCACAATTGCGATCATTCCGCCAATCTTTTGTGCCCCTGGCGTTGCGGTATGGTGCAACCGTAATACTCTTGTTAAAGTTAAAGCGCCCTCGTATGTATTTATAAAGTTCATTTTGCCGCACGCAACCCCCGAGGCAAGGAAGTCAGACGACACACCCAAGGACACCTAACGATCAACAACGCGGTCTCAACACCGACGTCTAATGTAATGGCATCGCCTGGATATCTGGCCGGGGGTGGTTGCAACGGCTGCACCCCACTCCGCTACGTCAAAGGGCAAAAGATTGGCGATTGATCGCATTGTAGCAATCAACTTGGTGCTTTACGGCTGTACGCGTACTCCCGACACGCAAGTACTGTAGATTCGAATTGGAGTGTCGCGCCCCACAAGTTGGCTTGGCAACACACGCCCTTTTTGCGACGCATTCGCTCCATGACATTTCAAGGTATGTAT